>SJYA01007564.1:0-18222 GCA_006410615.1 Neotragus moschatus | reverse complement strand
CACAGGCTGGGAGCATTCTGATTACGTAAAATCCAACAGTGGATCAGAAAAGCGAATACCTATGGGGAAGCCAACTAGGAGAGACCGTAAGGAGGCAGCTGGGTGCTGGAAATGTTCTGGAGCTGGATCTGGATGGTGGTCACACAACTTGTTTACAATGTAAAAACTCATCCGGCAGACCAGGCTCTGTGTGTTTACATGAACTGTGTCTCAGTCAAGTACCGTTTTTTAAAAGAAACCCAAATCTCCCAGAAGCCAAGGAGACCCAGGCACAGCTAGAGTTCCAGCAAACATGCACTCTGGCATCGCCAGCCTCCTTGGGGCTGAGTCCCAGGGAGCCCAGCCCTAAAGGAGAGCACAGTGACCCCTCCCACCCTGCAGGGAGGGGCAACAGCCAAACCCAAAGGCCAGTGGGTCTTGAGGTGAATGGAGACAGTAGGGAGGTGTCTCCAAGACCCAGTGCCTGGCACAGTTGACCTCAGCAGCCTGGCATCACTGNAAAGGAGAGCACAGTGACCCCTCCCACCCTGCAGGGAGGGGCAACAGCCAAACCCAAAGGCCAGTGGGTCTTGAGGTGAATGGAGACAGTAGGGAGGTGTCTCCAAGACCCAGTGCCTGGCACAGTTGACCTCAGCAGCCTGGCATCACTGTGCAGTCACAGACCTGTTTCCAGGCCTGACTCTGGTTTTAGGGAGGGCTCCTCACCACAACTTGTCCGTGTGCTTCTGTAGATTTCACAGGTCATGACTCTATTTCTGGGACAGTCCCTTTATCTACATTCTTTGCAGCACTTGAGGGTGAACAACAAGAAAAACTTCAAGCCTTCAGTTTCTTAGAAAGAATCAGCCTAAATGAATCTAACTAATCAGCCTATGTGTGCCAAACTGACACATTTTGGGGTGGCAAACTTTGCTCCCCTATACTCTCTAAGTCTTTCCTCAGCTGTGAGTGTAGCTAATCATCGTCTTTATTTTATTTGGTTGTCAGGGACACTGAATGATCCAAGGCTTGTGTGCATGATAGTCACTCAGCCGTGTCTGACTCTTTGTGATCCTGTGGTCTGTCCATGGAATTCTCTAGGCAAGAATACTAGAGTGGGTTGCCATTCTTTTCTCCAGATCTTAGGCTTAGAAGGCACTTAGTCTGGTTACTACTCTCCAAACTGAGTTCTGGTTAGAATCTCTATCATCTGATTTGAAATCTCTAAGAGCAAAGACTGCCCTTTAATCTCCTTAGAAGGGACTGTACCAGGTCATCCCAACTACCCAGATGTCGGCAAGTTCTAGGACTTGAACCTTGGATACACATCTCAGTACTGAAGAAGATCCCACCTGATACCTGGTCCTGATAAGTACTGGTGACCTTGAATCAACTGGAGGGAAAGAGCAGTAGCTGACAGGCAGGTAGACTGTTTTTGCCTGAGAAGACGGATCAAGACTTCATACTTTAACTGAACATGAAGCCCTTTCTCCTTTTCCTTTCCTTTCCTCCAGCATTGACCTGGAAAGATAAAGTCCCCGTCAGTATTCCCCAAGCCATTGCTAAGAAAGGTGATCTTTCAATTGAATTTATTGTTAAAGTTTCCAACGCATCCATAACTATTTAAATCAGATTTGCCTCCACCCACTAAGAGCTCATCCACATCCACTAAAGCCAATCTACTGATAGTGGGTGGCAGGGAAGGAAAGTACAGCATTTGTTGGCAGGCACCGAGCAAGGAGTCCAGGCAGCTAGTGCTTAAAAAACTCAAGCTCCCCAATGGCTTCCAGAAAAAGGTTTTTAAAGACAGGGTGAGGGAGACAGTTTCAGGGTGTGTGATCAGCTCATGGATGTCTTCTGATTGGTTGCTGGTGAGATAACCAGGAGTCAGCATCAGGTTCCAGGTTCTACGTGGCCCGGAGGTAAGGGGCCTCTGGTTTAAACAAGGCATCCTGTAATGGGGCCTCCACACAGAAAGTAAAAAGACACAGAAGGGAGCCTTTTGCAGCCCACAGTGCAGGGGCACCCAGCTCCCCCTTAACTCTTGAGATGGTCCTTCTCAAGCCCCTTGACCTGATCTGCCTTGCTCTCTCCACCCCTCAGCATCAGACCCCTGCTCAGGAGGCCTTCCCTGCTGTCCCCTACTCTTAACAATTCTAAACACTTTCTGGTCCCTACAGTGGGCCAAGGACTTCCCAGGTGGCATTATTGTAGACTCTGCCTGCCAATGCAAGAGACCCAAGTGATGTGGGTTCAATCCCTGGGACGAGAAGATCCCCTGGAGGAGAAAATGGCAACCCACTCCAGTATTCTTGTCTGGGAAACCCATGGACAGAGGAGCCTGGTGGGCTGCAGTCCATGTGGTTGCAAAGTGTCAGACACTACTAAGCACACACACATACACAGAGGGCTAGATACCATTCAAGCTCTCCTGATGTTCTACCTTGCTTAATCCTTCCCCTAGCCCTAGGCTGTGACTCAACGATTATATCCATTATACAGATTCAGAAACCGAGGGCCAGAGAGGTAAAGTAACATGCTGGAGGTCACCTAGCTAGTAAATGGCTGAGCACAGAGAGGCCATCTTCAAAGTAAATGCCCTTTGCTGCTATGCTGGGTTATTATCCTTCCCAGAATCCCTGTTTACCTCTCACTTCATGCAAAAAAAAGCCCCATCACTTTTCTATTTATTCCTTAGGTGCTTCTTCCTCCCCACTGAGCACCTAAACCAGTATTTGCAAAGAGTGACTTCTTTGAGATGTTCTCATAGATGGAGCCCACTTGCCTCCTCCTTCCACCCTCCATCCCCACTAGATTCCTGTATCAACTAGAATTTGACTGGATTTAAGGGGCAGATGGCACACTTGGAACAGAAAGGAGGAAAAGAAGGAGAGACTCTTTGCAATCCTCTTGGACACTGGGGACATGGGGCCTGTTTCCTCATTGATTGGGATAGGGACAACTGGAACTCTCTTTCACTGCAGATTGGAGTGTAAAATACAACAGCACTGGGAACTTGGTGATGGATTATAATAAAGTTAATCCCATACCTTTCCTGTGTCCTGGCTCTTCTACTCCGACCTATTTACCCAAGAGAGATGACATCATATGTACATGTGCATGACAGCTTCACTCATCATAGCCTCTCACTGGAAACAACATAACCATTCACCAGCAGAAGAAAGGGAAACGTGAATGCTCTTTGCAAACCCTTGGACTATAGCCCATCAAGCTCCTCTGTCCATGGATTTATCCGGGCAAGACAAGAATATTGGAGTGGGTTAACATTTCTTCCTCCAGGGGACCTTTCCAACTCAGAAATCCATGTCTACTGGCATGGAAACATGTATAATATCATATTTGAAACAAATCGCCAGTCCAGGTTCGATGCATGATACAGGATGCTTGGGTCTGGGATGACCCAGAGGGATGGTAGGGGGAGGGAGGTGGGAGGGGGATTCAGGATGGGGAACACGTGTACACCCGTGGTGGATTCATGTTGATGTATGGCAAAAGCAATACAATATTGTAAAGTAATTAGGCAACAATTAAAATAAATTTATATAAAAAAATAAAGATAATAAATACACAAAAAAATAAAAATAAGGAGGAAATGGGTCAAGAAATTTGTGTCCAAGATGGAAGTGGAGAAACATCCCTAGAAGTGAGTCTTTGGGACCAAGTGGTGGCTCATTGGAGGTGAGCCTGTGTCTGCTCAGCTGGGAAAGAAGAGGACAAGTGGAAAGAACAGGTGACACTGATGGGACACCTACAGAGATGGTGTCTGAAGGGGAGACACAGAATAAGCACTAGGTCTCCAGGAGTGGGACCTCACTATGAGCCTGTGTCCCTCTGTGGAGGTTGGTGTGTGTCTCTCTGTGGGGTCAGCAGGGCTGGATCTCAACCCCAGCTCTGAAGTTTTTGTCGTTTGTAATGATCCTGGACCAAGCTATCCTCAAGTTGCCCAACCCAGAAATAGGGTGACTGCCTTCCTAGGAAACCCCCAAGTAAGTAACTCTTTTTGGAAGGACTATGAGCGGATAGCTGGAATTAACTCTTTAATTTTTTTTTAATTTATTTTTAAGTGGAGGATAATTGTTTTACAATATTGTGTTGGTTTCTCCCATGTAAAAACATGAATTAGCCATAGGTATACATATATCCCCTCCCCCTTGAACTTCCCTCCCACCTCTCCGCCCCATCCCAGCCCTCTAGGTGTTCCAGAGCACCAGATTTGAGTTCCCTGTGTCATACAGCAAATTTCCACTAGCTATCTAATTTTGCATATGGTAATGTGTATGTTACTCACACAATTTGTCCATCCTACTCTTCCCCAGTGTTTCCACAAGTCTGTGCTCTATGTCTGCATCTCTATTACTACCCTGCAAAGAGGTTCATCAGTACCATCATTCTAGATTCCATATATATGCATTAATATATGATATTTGTTTTCCTCTTTGTGACTTCATTCATCTACCTCATCTCACTGACTCAAACGTGTTCCTTTTTAAAGTGAGTAATATTCTGTTGTATGTATGTACCACAACTTCTTTATCCAATCATCTGTTGATGGACATCTAGGTAGCTTCCATGTCCTAGCTATTGTAAACAGTGCTGTGAGGAACACTGTGCTACATGTGTCTTTTTCAATTATTACACTTCTTCAGGGTATATGCCCAGGAGCCCTCTTATTCCCAGAGCCCATTTGCTTTCTCTGTGAAGGAGGTGATTTCTGGATGCTGTCCTCAACACTAGGGTGCTTTGTAAGGCTTAATCCAGCAGAACCACAAGGAACTGGCATGGCCCTGAACCCAGCCGTCCTCTATCCAAGGAAAAGGAAGCTCCAAGTGACTGAAATGGCAACATCTAAGTCCCTAATTCCTAAAGTGGAGAGAAGTGTTTCTGAAATATCTCTGAAAGTAGTGTCCCTCTGGGGGTCCTCCAGCTTCATTGCTGTGTTCCTTTGAAAATTCCATCCCAGGGAAGGAGAGGACAGCAGCTCCCATTGGAAGAGGGGCCCTCAGAAGTAGAGACAGGTTTATTAGACAGAGTGGGAGTAGAAAGCACTCCTGTGCTGGGTGGAAGGGTCAGCAGAGGGAGTAGGAGAGAGGGGGATGGGAGTTCAGAGACAAGGTCCCCGATTGCCCTGCTGACAGCGTTTCTGGGGACTGGGTGCCTCACTTCCCTCCGAGTCCCCTGGGTGCACGCAGGGCTCTCAGAGTCCATGGTCATTGTGGCCGTGTCATCTGGCAGGGGAGGCAGTGGCAGAGGAAGTCATCCAGAATCCAGATGCAGAGGTAGGGCTGTCGGGGAGGGGCCTGGAGGGATCTAGAAGGTCCCGGACCCCATGCAAAGTGATGAGAGGTCCAGTGAGGGCAGAAGCCAGCTGAGATTGCACAGAGAGGCTCCAGAGAGAGACCATGGGTCCTGCGGGGCCTCGGTGGACCGTGTGGACCTCAGGGTGCAGTCCAAGGGGACCCTACTGACATGGGGCACAGGTCCCAGGCCTCTGTACCACCTGGAGCTCAGGAGAGTTCCACCCGGGATTTGTGAACACCTGAGGACCCCTACTGCCTGAGAATATGTGTAAGTTTCCCGATAGGCCCCCTTGAGAAGGAGGGGGATGGGAAACAGAAGTGAGATATTAATATTTTGAATTGATTTGCATTTTCCAGAAAATATCTTGAAACGGAAAGAGAACCTGAAACAAATTATAGCTTTAAAGGCAACTTTAAATATTTCTGCATCCCCTCAAGTGAGGGTTCTGAAGTAGATGGGGGTGGCTATTAGAAATGGAGAAGGTTGACGTATCTGCAGCTCTGGGTCATTGTGCATGAAGTTCAGTCCTAGAACGTCTTCCTCTGGACTGGCCTCCTTCCCTTCCTAGACCATGAGCCTCCATTCCCCCCGTCTCTGGGGAGTCTGCTACAGGTAGGTGGCAGGGGAGCTGTGCTTTGTTGGTAGGGGCATGGGGCCCTTCCTATCCCTTGAGCCAGTGAGGGTGCTCAGAAGGTGCTGTGTGGACCATCCTGAGCTGACAGCACCATGGTTTGCTCAGGGATGAGNCTTCTTCCTCTGGACTGGCCTCCTTCCCTTCCGAGACCATGAGCCTCCATTCCCCCTGTCTCTGGGGAGTCTGGTTAATGGTGCCCAGTCTGCTACAGGTAGGTGGCAGGGGGGCTGTGCTTTGTTGGTAGGGGCATGGGGCCCTTCCTATCCCTTGAGCCGGTGAGGGTGCTCAGAAGGTGCTGTGTGGACCATCCTGAGCTGACAGCACCATGGTTTGCTCAGGGATGAGGCTGAGAGAGACGACCATTCCCAGTACCTCTTCCCACCTAAGGAATGAACACTCCCCATGATGGTGATCTTGTGTCTGAATGGAGACCCCCTTCTGCGGGGGGTCAAGCCTCCGCGGGGGTCCAGGGGTCTGGCGGGATGAACGGCGTTGGCGAACGGACAACAAGAACAAGAAGAATGGAGACCGGCCTCAAGGACACAGCCAATTAAACACAATTAATCACAATTAAGCGCGGAGATTGGCCTCAAGGACACAGCCGATTTTATTGACCGACGGGGACTGGCCTCATGGACACAGCCGAATCCACTTGNATCCCCTTCTATCCTCCCAGTGAAGGGGATGTGCTGCAGGGAGGGAACAGTGGTCATTGGATCTGCCTCCTTCTCTCGATCCTCTTCAGCACTGGCCGGGGCTGGCCTGGGTGTGGGGCAGCAAGCTAGGGGCCAAGTACAGGCATGAACAGGACAGAAGGAGGCTCAGCTTCACCGACCTTCCAGGCCTGGAGTGAGGAAGTTACACAGACAATCTGAGGTTGAGAGAAGGAGCCCCTCCAGCTCTCAGAGGATGTGACAGGGACAGACTGGCAGCCTGGCCTCACCGTGTGTCACTGCAACCCATTCCCAGGGCTTGATGCCTCCAGAGCTCCATTATTCAAAGACCCAGACACTTGTCTGAGACTCTCGGTTCTCTGCATCCTACACCGTGGCACGTGTTCTGAATGTGTCAACCCCCTCACACTCTCAAAAACCAAAAACTGACAAATGTGGATGATGACATGGAGGAAGGAGGCCTTTTGCACCCTTGGTGGGAATGTTAAAAGGTGAGCCTGTGATGGGAAATGGAGTGAACATGTCTGATGCTAAGTGCCTGGCATTAAGCTTCTGATCGCTAAAGCATCCCTTTCAAAGACTCATCTTGAATAAACACTTTGCCAGCTGTATGACAGCTTCTAGGTAAGCACCCATGCCAGCCCCACCCATGACGTTCTCCTTTCTAGAAAGCCTCGGGGATCCTAGATAACCAAGTGAGGGACCCCACGTGTCTCTTCCTGCCCTCTGATTCCTGCCTAACCACCCCACCCTTGGACCTCAATAAATGTGAATCCCAGGTCTATGCTCGGAACCCCTCCTCCCAACTGGATGTGTGGCATTCAGGACTTGGAGAGGAATAATCCCTGTTTTTTCAAAGCTCTCTGATGGTCGTTGCTAAGCTGTGTCTTGAAGTCCTAATAAGAACCACAAGAACTGCACCAGCCACCTCATTGGTTCCAGTTGGGGAAATTTCTTTGGGGATTCCCATGAGTAATAAAAGCTCACGTGTGTCCCCAGGTGTTCCTAAACTGATTGCATCACCATACATAGGCTGAGAAGGATACTACAGTACAGTCTGGAGTTCCCTCTACAAAGTAAATACAAAATTATCATATGATCCTGCAACTCAACTTCTGGGTGTATACCCTGAAGAACTGAAAAAAGGGACTTTAGGAAATACTTGTACATCATGCTCATGGTATTCTTTATGATAGCCAAGAGATAGAAGCAACCCAAGTGTCCATCAGTGGATGACTAGATAAACAAAATGAGATCTATACATACAAAGCAGTATCATTAGTCTTAAAAAGGAAGGGAATTCTGACTCAGGTTATAACGTGGATGAACTATGATGATGTTGAGGAAGGAAGACATTTTCCTCTACCCCTCTAGGTTCTTCTGGCCAGTCTAAGAATTAAATTGACAGGAGACAGTTTAATGAGAGAAAAATCTAACCAAAGTTTAATAGCATGTATACGCGGGAGAGACACAGGAGAACTAACTCACCACAATGGTCAAAGCCCTCTGCTTAAATACCACCTTCAGCTAAGACAGAAGAGGATGTTGAGGGTAATGGTTTGAGACTTCAGAGAGGAGGAAGGCAACTCACATGGGACAGAAAAGCAATGTTTGGTAAATAAGTGCTTGCTGGATAGAAAGTAAACTCTAGGCCCTGCTGGGTTCTCCCACCACACCTCACCNCGCGGGAGAGACACAGGAGAACTAACTCACCACAATGGTCAAAGCCCTCTGCTTAAATACCACCTTCAGCTAAGACAGAAGAGGATGTTGAGGGTAATGGTTTGAGACTTCAGAGAGGAGGAAGGCAACTCACATGGGACAGAAAAGCAATGTTTGGTAAATAAGTGCTTGCTGGATAGAAAGTAAACTCTAGGCCCTGCTGGGTTCTCCCACCACACCTCACCCAGATTCTTCTGTACATATCACTAGTCACGGTTCTATTCCTGGAACAGGCCCCTTATCTACATACTTTGCAGCANTTTGGGCCGGGTCACCTCAGCCCGGAACCTTGTCACGGGTGGATTTTTCTCTCGGAGCCACTCCCGACACCCTTCTATCCTCCCAGTGAAGGGGATGTGCTGCAGGGAGGGAACAATGGTCATTGGGTCTGCCTCCTTCTCTCCATCCTCTCCAGCACTGGCCGGGGCTGGCCTGGGCGTGGGGTAGCAGGCTAGGGGCCAAGTACAGGCGTGAACAGGACAGAAGGAGGCCCAGCTCCACGGACCTTCCAGGCCTGGAGCNCCTTCTATCCTCCCAGTGAAGGGGATGTGCTGCAGGGAGGGAACAATGGTCATTGGGTCTGCCTCCTTCTCTCCATCCTCTCCAGCACTGGCCGGGGCTGGCCTGGGCGTGGGGTAGCAGGCTAGGGGCCAAGTACAGGCGTGAACAGGACAGAAGGAGGCCCAGCTCCACGGACCTTCCAGGCCTGGAGCGAGGAAGTTACACAGACAATCTGAGGTTGAGAGAAGGAGCCCCTCCAGCTCTCAGAGGATGTGACAGGGACAGACTGGCAGCCTGGCCTCACCGTGTGTCACTGCAACACATTCTCAGGGCCTGATGCCTCCAGAGCTCCATTATTCAAAGACCCAGACACTTGTCTGAGACTCTTGGTTCTCTGCACCCTACACCGTGGCACGTGTTCTGAATGTGTCAACCCCCTCACACTCTCAAAAACCAAAAACTGACAAATGTGGATGATGACATGGAGGAAAGAGGCCTTTTGCACCCTTGGTGGGAATGTTAAAAGGTGAGCCTGTGATGGGAAATGGAGTGAACATGTCTGATGCTAAGTGCCTGGCATTAAGCTTCTGATCACTAAAGCATCCCTTTCAAAGACTCATCTTGAATAAACACTTTGCCAGCTGTATGACAGCTTCTAGGTAAGCACCCATGCCAGCCCCACCCATGACGTTCTCCTTTCTAGAAAGCCTCAGGGATCCTAGATAACCAAGTGAGGGACCCCACATGTCTCTTCCTGCCCTCTGATTCCTGCCTAACCACCCCACACTTGGACCTCAATAAATGTGGATCCCAGGTCTATGCTCGGAACCCCTCCTCCCAACGGGATGATTGGGCTGTGTGGCATTCAGGATTTGAGAGGAATAATCCTTGTTTTTTCAAAGCTCTCTGATGGTCGTTGCTAAGCTGTGTCTTGAAGTCCTAATAAGAACCACAAGGGCCGCACAAGCCACCTCATTGGTTCCAGTTGGGGAAATATCTTTGGGGACTCCCACGAGTAATAAAAGCTCACGTGTGTCCCCAGGTGTTCCTAAACTGATCGCATCACCATACATAGGCTGAGAAGGATACTACAATACAGTCTGGAGTTTCCTCTACAAAGTAAATACAGAATTATCATATGATCCTGCAACTCAACTTCTGGGTGTATACCCTGAAGAACTGAAAACGGGGACTTTAGGAGATACTTGTACATCATGTTCATGGTATTCTTTATGATAGCCAAGAGATAGAAGCAACCCAAGTGTCCATCCGTGGATTACTAGATAAACAAAATGAGATCTATACATACAAAGCAGTATCATTAGCCTTAAAAAGGAAGGGAATTCTGACTCAGGTTATAACATGGATGAACTATGATGATGTTGAGGAAGGAAGACATTTTCCTCTACCCCTCTAGGTTCTTCTGGCCAGTCTAAGAATTAAATTGACAGGAGACAGTTTAATGAGAGAAAAATCTAACCAAAGTTTAATAGCATGTATACATGAGAGAGACGCAGGAGAACTAACTCACCACAATTGTCAAAGCCCTCTGCTTAAATACCACCTTCAGCTAAGACAGAAGAGGATGTTGAGAGTAATGGTTTGGGACTTCAGAGAGGAGGAAGGCAACTCACATGGGACAGAAAAGCAAATGTTTGGTAAATAAGTGCTTGCTGGATAGAAAGTAAACTCTGATCTCTAGGCCCTGCCGGGTTCTCCCACCACACCTCACCCAGATTCTTCTGTACATATCACTAGTCACGGTTCTATTGCTGGAACAGGCCCCTTATCTACATACTTTGCAGCAGTTGATACGGTGGTAACAAGAAAAATTGAAGTCTTTTTTGTTAGGGCTTAACATATGCCATGACAGGCTTTAAGGCCTGAGTTCCATTTATCAAGAAGCTGAGACATTGCCTAGGAGGAACTGAGATTATCTTCCGTGGGTGTCAAGATTTGACCAATTAGCATGTTTCCCATAGCCTGGTTTGAGCCTGTCAGGACGTAATGGACATCCCCCAAGAAAGCCCACATGCATGAAAATTTATCCAATTAGTAGATGCCCGGAAACCGTTGCAACCAATCCACCTTTGTCAATTCCTTGTCTGTGTTCTAAATCTATAAATACTGCTGTAATTCAAGGCTCAGGGCTCTTGCTCGACTCCACTATGTTGGATGTGGTTTGGGCCCTAGCTTGGGCTAGCAATAAACCCCTTTTTGCTTTTGCATTGCTGTGGAGGTTTTGTTCTCTCAGTTTTGGGGACTCGGACCTTGGGCATAACATTTGGGGGCTCGTCTGGGATCCCCTGCCTGGGAAGAATAACACCTTCCAGGCATAAGGGGATCCTCGCTAGGAGGAAGGACATCTGGAAGCTGGCATCAGGTCAGAGGGAGAAATAGTCGCCCGGCCAGTGTGAGACCGGGGCCCAGCCTTCGTGCTGGAAGGCAGCTGGTTCTGTAAGGGACCAGAAGGGAACATCTCTCCCGATCCCGAATCTGGTTGGCAGTGGACGCCCTTCGGTAAGATAATATTGGGGAACAGGACGACAGCAACCCAGGATAAACCTAGTTCAGTGTTTTTAGCCAATATTTGTTTGTCTTCCGTCTGTCGTATTTCTCTGTGTGTCGTCGCCAGTCTTGTTTTTGTGTGTGCTCATTGTGAGCTCTGCCATTATGAGTCAAAGCACTTCCACCCCTCTGTCCATAATGACTGATCATTTTTCTGATTTTAAGTCCAAGGCTCAAAATCTGTCAGTGATGGTGAAGAAGAGCAAACTAATAACCCTATGTTCATCTGAATGGCTAGCGTTTGAGGTCGGCTGGCCACCGGAAGGAACTTTGGGTCTGCCTGCCATCCTGGCTGTTAAAGAGAAAATAATGGCTCCGGACTCACGGAGCCATCCAGACCAGGCTCCTTATATTCTGGTCTGGCAAAATCTAGTAGAGGATCCTCCAGCTTGGCTAAAACCTTTTGTTCACAGTCTCCCCAGTGCTTCTGTTCCACAGATCCTTGTAGCAGGGACTTCTTAGGGAGACGACCAGGAAGACCAGGAGAGTCAGACAAAGAAGCCGATATTCCAGGAATCTTCTCTATATCCTAGCCTGATTGATTTAGACACTGAAATCTCGTCTCCCCTCTATATACAGCCACCCTTGCCCCCACAGGTACCTCAGGTGGCGTCCAGAGAACAAAGGAAGGACTTAGAACCCTCGGCTCCGCCACGGGAAGGGGGTCCAGCCCAAGGAACGTGCAGAAGGACCCGAGTGGGCAGAGACTCATCTGAGAACGGAAGTTGAGAGGCTCCTTCATCCGATGTTCGGGCGTTTCCTGTCTGGATCGGGCCAGCAAATCCCGGCGGGAAACGCACTTACCAGTATTGGCCGTTTTCTACAAGTGATTTATATAACTAGAAAACTCAAACCCCTTCCTTTTCCGAAAAACCCCAAGGTCTTATTGATCTCTTAGATTCTATCCTCTTTACCCACAATCCCACTTGGGATGATTGTCAGCAGCTGTTGCAGGTGCTTTTCACCACAGGGGAACGGGAGCAAGTTCTATCAGAAGCACGAAAACATGTTCCAGGAGATGGGAGACCCACCATGCAGCCCCACCTAGTCGAGGAGGGGTTTCCTTTGACGCGACCAAACTGGGATTTTGAATGTGCAGAAGGTAGGGAGCATCTCCGAATGGACTGCCAGACTCTGATGGCCGGTCTCTGGGCAGCAGCCAGGAGACCAACTAATCTGGCTAAAGTAAATTCGGTCAGGCAGGAGCCGAACGAGAGCCCAGCAGTATTTTTAGAGAGGTTAATAGAAGCTTTCAGGCAACATACCCCCATGGACCCCCAGGCTGATGAGTCACGCACAGGAGTTGTGCTGGTTTTTGTGAACCAGGCAGCTCCGGACATCAGGAGGAAGTTACAGAAGATAGAGAGGCTAGGAGAACAGTCAATACAGGATTTGGTGAGGGCAGCTGAGAAAGTGTTTAATAACAGAGAGACCCCTGAGGAGAGGGAAGAACGAATTAGATGGGAGGAAAGGGAATTTAGAGCTGAAGAGAACCGGAAGAATCAGAAAGAGCTGGCTCAAATTTTCTTTGCGGGGACGAGACCGGGACCTGATTCACACAAGACTTGAGACAACCGGGCAAAAGGAAGGGAAAAATCAGCTAGACAGGCTCTAAAGAGAGACCAATGTGCTTACTGCAAAGAGCAAGGACACTGGAAAAATGAGTGCCCTCAAAAAAAGACCTCAAGGAAAAGGCTATAAGGAAGGAAGAGTCTCCCTTGAGGGCCCACATCTTATATACAGGGGAAGATAGCGATTAGGTGGGTCAGGGCCTGGCACCCCTCCCCGAGTCCTGGGTAACTATTAATGTGGAGGGGAAACCGGTCAGCTTCATGGTGGATACAGGAGCCCAATATTCGGTCCTCAATCAAAAATTCGGGCCGATATCCGAAAAGACTAGCTTGGTCCAGTGAGCCACCGGGACAAAAAAATATTACTGGACCACTAAACGAAAAGTGGACTTGGGGGCCCAACGGGTGTCCCACTCATTTTTAGTGATACCAGAATGTCTGGCCCCTTTATTAGGATGAGATCTATTGTCCAAAGTCAATGTGCAGATCCACTTTGACTCTGGAGGGATATCAGTCACAGATGGGCTTGGACAACCAATTCATGTTCTATCCCTGGCACTGAGAGATGAATACAGACTGTATTCACCAAAACCCCCTGCAGCTGTGGACCCTGCTATGCAGCAATGGATCCAAAAATATCCTCTGGCCTGGGCCGAGACAGCAGGAGTAGGACTGGCTAAACAGAGACCTCCCATCATTGTTGAATTAAAAGCAAATGTTACCCCTGTGAGGGTAACGCAGTACCCCATGAATCAGGAGGCCCAGCAAGGAATCACACCACACATACAGCGCCTCCTGAAGGTAGGGATTCTCAAAAAGTGCCGGTCCCCATGGAATACTCCCTTGCTGTCTGTGAAAAAGCCCGGGGAAACATACTTTAGACCAGTCCAAGATCTTCGTGAAGTCAACAAACGGGTGAATGACATTCATCCCAGTGTCCCTAACCCGTACACCCTCTTGAGCAGCTTGCCACCAGACTATGTCTGGTATACCGTTTTGGACCTAAAAGATGCCTTTTTCAGTTTGTCTCTGGCCCCCCAGAGCCAAGAAATCTTTGCATTCGAGTGGACTGACGAGGATGGCCAAACTGTGGGGCAGCTGACCTGGACTCGTCTTCCACAGGGATTCAAAAACTCGCTGACGCTGTTCAAAGAGGCTCTGGGTGAAGACCTCTGTGAGTACTGGACTAGCCACCCTGATGTTGTTCTGTTGCAGTATGTGGATGACCTCATGTTGGCTGCTACTACCAGGGAGGTATGCTTGACGGCCATAGGGGATCTCCTTCAGACTCTGGGGACACTGGGGTACCAGGCAAGTGCGAAGAAGGCCCAACTTGCTAAACAGGAAGTCATTTATTTGGTATATAAAATAAAACAGGGGCAAAGATGGTTGACTCGGGCTATGAAAGAAACTATTTTACAGATCCCTGAGGCCATGACTCCCTGGCAGGTGAGAGAGTTTTTAGGAACTGTTGGGTACTGTAGGCTATGGATCATTGGGTTTGCTGAAAAGGCCTGGCCTTTATATGAAGGAAGTAAAAAAAATAAGAACTGGACTTGGACTGAGCCAATGAGGTAGGCTTTTCAGGAACTTCAACAGGCGCTGCTAGAAGCCCCGGCCCTTGCTCTCCCTGACCCGACTAAGCCATTTCAACTATTTGTGAATGAAAAGCAGGGAGTGGGACTTTTCCCACTCCTGATGCAGCAATAGGGACCTTGGAGGCGGCCTGTGGCCTGTCTCTCTAAACGGCTAGACCCAGTAGCTGCAGGATGGCCACCCTGTCTCTGTATCATCATGGCCACTGCTCTCCTTGTCCATGATGCTGACAAATTGACTTATGGACAACGCCTCCTGGTCTACACTCCCCATGCCATAGAAGGGATCCTCAAACAGCCACTGGGTAAGTGGATTTCTAATACTCGCTTGACCCATTACCAAGCCCTGCTGTTAGATGCTCCCCGGATACACTTTCAGACACCTTGCTTTCTGAATCCAGCTACTCTCTTGCCCACCAGAAGGGGACGGGCCCCTCCATGACTGTGTTGAAATACTGGCTGAGGTAACTGCTATACGAAGAGACCTCAGCGACGTGCCACTAAAGGACAATGAGCTGGTATGGTTCACAGATGGGAGTAGCTATATAAAGGATGGACAGAGAAGGGCGGGGGCAGCCATAGTAGATGACGCTGGGAGGGTCATCTGGGCCGAGGCTTTGCCCCCGGGACATCCGCCCAAAAAGCAGAACTAATAGCTGTGATACAAGCACTGGAAAGGGCAAAAGGAAAAAAGATCACTATTAACACCGACAGCTGGTATGCATTTTGTACCGAGCATATTCAAGGCCCAATATATAAAGAACGAGGGCTCATGACGGCAGAGGGAAAAGAGATCAAAAACCTACCTGAAATTCATAAACTCTTGGCAGCAGTCCACTTGCCCCAGGCAGTATCCATAGTACATGTCCCCAGACACCAGAAAGGAGAAGATGCCAGGGCCCGAGGCAACCGTGCTGCCAATGCAGTGGCCCGCGAGGTGGCCGCTGGAGACTGCAAAGCTCATGTACTGACTGTAGGATTACCACTATCGGGGATGGGAACTCTTCTCCCAAGCCCCATATATTCCCCCTCTGATTTAAGCTGGATGCAAGATAATACCAGCCGCCCTGCGGGCGAAGACAGATGGTATTGGGACCCAGATGACAATCTGTTGCTTCCTGCCAACCTGGGAAGACATCTCTGTACCCATTTACATCAAACCACCCATTTGGGAGAGAAAAAGACTTTGACGCTTCTACAAACAGCACAGATGTGGTTTCCCCGACAAAAGGAAACCATATAGGACATAGTCCGCACCTGCAAGGCCTGTCAGATGATGAGACCGGGAAAAGGACAACACACAGGTTTAAGATACCGGGGGAAAGGCCGAGACATCATTGAGAGAGAGATTTTACAGAGGTAAGGCCAGGCAAGTGTGGGTACTGTTACCTGTTAGTTTTGGTTGATATGTTTTCTGGGTGGGTAGAAGCTTACTCCACTAAAAAGGAGACAACAATAATAGTGGCTAAGAAGCTCCTAGAAGAGATAATACCTAGGTTTGGTCTGCCAGCATCTATTGGCTCTGATAATGGACCTGCATTTGTGAGTCAGATTGTTCAGGGACTGGGCTCAGCCCTGGGGACTAAATGGAAGTTACATTGTGAGTACAGTCCTCAGAGCTTGGGACAGGTAGAAAGAATGAATCGGACCCTAAAAGAGACTTTAACAAAGCTAACAATAGAGACTGGCGGGGACTGGGTGACGCTCCTTCCCTTTGCACTTGTTCGGGCATGCAACACCCCCTACAAGTTAGGTCTAACTCCCTTTGAGATTGTTTATGGGAGTCCGCCCCCTGCTTGTCCAGTGTTTGAGGGAAAAACTAAGCCAATCTCCCTCGCTATGCACGTTCCAACAGGAGATGCTAGCTTTAAGTAAAGTACATAAACATATCTGGTCACTGATATGAGAAGTTCATGAGGGTCAAAATAAAGGAACAATCACGTTCCATGATATGGGCCCAGGAGATTGGGTCTGGGTTAAGAGACATCAGTCGAAAACCTTAGAACCAAGATGGAAGGGCCCTTATGTTGTTCTCCTTACCACCCCCACTGTCCTAAAGGTGGACGGAATTGGACCCTGGGTGCATTGCAACCACGTGCGTCGTGCCACTTCAGAAGAACAGGAAAAAGCCCAAGAAGAATGGAAGGTGACGCCGCATCACTCCAACCCCTTAAAAATGAAGCTCGTCTGCCAGCGGGCCCCAGATAAATCACCCTGACTCTCCTGCTGGTGGCCATTCTTCTCCACCCTGGGACAACCGGTGCTAACCCACATCAGCCTGCCAAGATCACCTGGACGCTTCGGAATGAACTAACCCGAGAGGTACTTAATTCGACCACCAGAATTCACCCCCCCCCCCCAATACTTGGTGGCCAGATTTATTCTTCGACCTTAAAGAACTTATAGCAGATTACCCGGCCAGAGGAGACATCATGCGAAGTGGCGCTGCATTCTGGGTATGCCTGGGCCACCTAAATAATTGGAGGACTTGTGGGGGCTTGCAACATTATTTCTGTCAATCCTGGAGTTGTGTAACCTCAACTGAAGGGAAAACCAAATGGGAGGTAGGGAACCGTGACCTAGTTAGTTTTGCATATACTGGATCCCCACGCCCATACGGAGACCTAGGTCCACAATGTAAGCGGAGACCACATCCAGCCCAGGTAAAAATAAGGTTCAATCAGGAATCAGCTAAATGGGAGAGGATTTGGGTGTCTGGGCTGTCCTGGGGGCTGCAAACAACCACGGGACCCTATTGGCTTGGTCCATATTACAGAGGAATTCTAGTTATCAGCCAGACAATGGAACCTATCCAGACCCAAAGCATGAGCCCCAATCAGGTAGAGAACCCGGGCCCACAAAGAGTGTTTAAGGCTGATCCAACTCAGGGAGTTGTAACTCTGAACCCTACACCCGCTGTTTCCTGACCAAGGGACCAGCCTAATGAAACAGAGGCCCTCAACCCCTTGTCCTCCACCTCTGGCCCAGAAACGTCAGGCCCATTATGGGATCTAGCTAAAGCAGCCTTTGAAGCCCTAAACCATTCTAACCCCTGGGCAACTCAATCCTCTTGGCTCGGTGATACTCTGCGACCTCCTTTTTATGAAGCCATAGGTTTGAATGTTTCTTCTAACCTGCTTATCAGCTCAGATCTGCCTCAGTGTCGCTGGGGAGAACATAAGGTTGGTCTCACTATGAGAGAAGTTTGGGGAAGGGGACTTTGCTTAGGTAAAGTTCCACCCGAAAAGACTCCCTTGTGCGCGCGAACAGCCAACCTTACAGAACTACATCAAGTAAAATGGGTTATGCCGAGGCAGGAGGTTGGTGGGTCTGTTCACATACTGGCCTGACTCCATGTCTACATGCATCAGTCTTTGATCAGAATGCAAAGTTCTGTGTATTGGTAACCGTTATGCCCAAGATCTTATATCGCCCTGAAGAAGTTATGTATAACTATTGGGCTGGAGAGACCACAAATCAATTAGGAGAGAACAGAGTTAAGAGGGAGCCTGTCACAGCCATCACACTGGCAACCATGTTTGGTCTTGGGATTGCTGGGGCAGGAACAGGGATAGCATCCCTGACTATGTAGAATCAGGGGTTTATTTCCCTGCGAGCCGCCATAGATGAGGACATCACTCATATAGAACAGTCAATCA
>SJYA01007563.1:0-18370 GCA_006410615.1 Neotragus moschatus | reverse complement strand
AGATCTCTAGTCTTTCCCATTCTGTTCTTTTCCTCTATTTCTTTTTAGATCAGGCTAAAATAGGAAAAGAGCCACGTACCATGGATGACCCAAATAGGGTAGTGTTATGAAGATTTTATGACATGGATCTTAAGATCACTTGATAAAGTGTAGGAAGACTTTAACAAACACCGAGGACAAAGGAGAGTCCTAATTATAGAAAAACACATGGGAAGCATAAGAAAGAGTCAGAGAAATGGGCACCAAAAGGTACTGTGGAGCAGGTTGGAAGGTGGGGAAGCAGAGGGCTCCAAAGACCACTGGCCAGTCCAAGGGAGTCCTGGCTTTCCCTCTGACCTTATGCAAACTCCACTCCCTTCCCGATTGACTGGTGGACCACCCCCTCTTCACTCACAAGAACTGTCTGACATGGCGCCCAACTCTACCCTGCCTCCAGCCTGGTTTTTCACGGAACAATCTCTGGCTCCTCATCCCTCCCTTTCCACATTTCAGTGCTGATCCTCTGGATATCAGAATGGAGGTGGGACATTTTATAATCCCCACTCCCTTCCTTAGGGATAACAAACCTATTCCACTTAGAAGTAAAATTTGGGAAATCTGACATCTTGAAAGCACAAACCAAAGTGACCAGTGATACTGACAAATCCTTGAATAGTAAAAGGTGAGACAAGGACCTGGACGTGTCANGTGGGACATTTTATAATCCCCACTCCCTTCCTTAGGGATAACAAACCTATTCCACTTAGAAGTAAAATTTGGGAAATCTGACATCTTGAAAGCACAAACCAAAGTGACCAGTGATACTGACAAATCCTTGAATAGTAAAAGGTGAGACAAGGACCTGGACGTGTCAGCATCACCTCTTGCCCCCTTCTATTAAGGGAGTTGCCATGGCGATGGAGACTAAAGAAGATGCTGCTAATTGGAATCGAGGAAAACGCCATGAGCATTTCCCGTCTCTGACCCCCAGGACACGGTGGCCATTTGCCATCTCTAGCTTTTTTTAAGTTACCCGGGCCCCCAAAGGACAGTGACTACTTAAGGAAAAGAGCAGAGAAGCACAATCAACTATTGGTTTAAGGGTCTGTCCTCCCTCATCTGTAAGCTCTGTAAAGATCAGGAGTGACTGTCTTGCTCACAGTTCCATCACCAGTGCCAGCACAGATGCTGCAGATCCTTAACAAACACTGAAAGAATTAATTTATTGAACACTGTGGATGCTGAGAATACAGAGGCAAATGAGCCATGGCCCCAATCCCCAAGAGTCTCACACTAATGGAGGAAACAGATGTACAAGCAGATAAATGTGATTGAACTGCCTTGTTCTGCAATAGAGTCCAGAAGGAGGCACTACCTGTCATCACATGGGCGGCAACCCTCAGGCAGCTCGGAGGAGAAGGTGGTTGCTGGCCTATGAACTCCAAGAGGGCAGGAGACAGAAGGATCCTCTTTTTCTCTGGACCCTTAGAAATTAATACAAGGGCACTTCCCTAGTGGTCCAATGGATAAGAGTGCACCTACCAATGCAGGGGACACAGGTTTGATCCCTGGTCTGGGAAGATTCCAGATGCAGCGGGGCAACTAAGCCCATGTGCCACAACTACTGGGCCTGCACTCTAGAGCTCCCAAGCTGCAGGTGCTGAGCTCCTGGCCTGCAACTACTAAAGCCCACACACCTAGAGCCTGTGCTCTGTTACAAGAGAAGCTGCCATAATGAGAAACCCACACACTGCAACTAGAAAACAGTCCCCGCTCATCACAACTAGGGAAAGCCCATGCACAGCAATGCTCAGTCATGCCTGACTCTTTCCTACCCCATGGACTGTAGCCCGCCAGGCTCCTCTGTCCATATCCATGGGGATTCTCCAGGCAAGAATACTGGAGAGAGTTGCCATGTCCTCCTCCAGGGGATCTTCCCAACCCAAGGATTGAACTCAGGTCTCCCACGTTGCAGGTGGTTTCTTTACCATCTCTGAGCCACCAGGGAAGCCCAATGAAGACCGAGTGCAACTACAAACAAAATTTAAAAAAAAAAAACAAACAAAAAAACTCTTTTAAGAAATTAAGCCAGTGCCTGGTACCCAGGAAGAGTCAAGTAAATGTCTGTTTAATGAATGAATACTTGTAGGGGGAGAGCAGAAGTTCTCACAGAGAAGAAAGGGGAATCGGTATTCCAGGAAGAAGGAACAGCAAGCGCAAAAGGCCTGGAGGGATCAAAACAACAAGATGAATGGCAGGTCCCACTAATCACTTAGTGTGGCTGGAGCAAAGATGCTCTAAGACAGGAGCAGGCGTGGGCGTCCAGAGGAGAGACCAACATAATATCAGAGGCCAGGTTATGAAGAAACATTCATTCTGTGGGCTTTGGGGTCATCACAGAATTCTAATCGGAGGTCGGGTGGGTTTAGATTTGCACTTTGATGAGACTTCCCCTGTGCTGTAGGCTAAATGTTTATGTTCCCTTCTCCCAATTCATATGTTGAAACTCTAGTCCCCTGTGTGAGGCAGACAGTGTGGCTGGGGAATAATCAGGTCATGAGGATGGAGCCCTTGTGATGGTATTAGTGCCCTTATAAGTAGAGGCAAGAGAGCTCTCTCCCTCTCTCTCTCTCCCCCAGCCCAAGGGAAGGCCACAGTAGGAGGACAGCAATCTCTGCACCAGGAAAAAGGTCTTCATCAGAACTTGACCATGCTGGTCCCCCGTCTCAGCCTGCAGAACTATGGGAAATAAATGTCTATTATTTCAGCCACCAGCCTATGGTAATCTGTTATGGCAGCCTGAGCTGAACAAGACAACTTGTGTGTGGCAAACTGGTGATGACTAAGTGCTGAACTGCCAGTTGGGAGGTTGTAGCAATAGTCAAGATCAAAGACAGTTATTTTTATGAAAATGAAGCTGCTCAGTAACTGGCGATTCTTTATACAGGGCTTCGGTGTGTGCACGCTCAGCCTCTTCAGTCGTGTCTGACTCTTTGCGACCCCATGGTCTGAGGTTCGCCAGGTTCCTCTGTCCATGGGATTTTCCAGGCAAGAATACTGGAGTGAGCTCCACGCTATCCTCCAGGAGATATTCCCGACCCAAGGATCAACCCATGTCTCAGTGTCTCCTGCACTGCAGGCAGATTCTTTACCACCGAGCCCATCAGGGAAACCCTGTACAGGTCTCTGTCCTTCATCAGAGGTTCCCTAGGGGACTTCCTGTCTCTTTCCTCTCTACAACCTTCTTTCCTGCCCCCTGCTTCAGACAGATCAGCTCTATCTTTCAACACCTTATGTAGTTTTACTCAAATCAAAAGTCTCAATGCCGAAGAAAAACTAGCCACTAACTTAAGTGGTTCTTTCTTGGCTTCCAGTGGCCTGTTAGAGACCTGTGTCATGATTCAGCCATTCACTACTCAGGGAAGGCTCTGGAAACAATACTTGCTATGATAATTGTTTACATTAATTGCAGGCATCTGTTCTCACCTTGTCCTGCCAGGTATCCATCCCTTCATCCCCACAGTTACTCCAACAGCAAATGGGGCAGGGGAGGCACTTGCCCAGCTGAAAATAGAACATTAACAGTCTAGTAAATGTAGTCAATCTGGTAAGTAGAATTGGACTTTGAAAATACAGTCTGAAAATACACACAAACAACTTCCCCACTGCCATTTATCGAGCAAAAGTCTTGAGTACTGAAAACTCAACCCATCTTCTAATAGTCAACAAGCATGTCCTCATGTTCACAGCTGGATGAAGATAGGATTGGTTCAGCCAGCCCAAAGCTGACCTGAAGGACAAGTGCTAGTCCTACCAACAGCAGTGGAGGTCCCTGACCCAGCAGCCACCTCAAGTCCAGGACCGTGTGGATGCTTGTATGCACTAAGATTGTCCTGTTTGGTCTTTACAGCAGCCCTGTGATGTGATCACCTTTTCACTTCCATTTTCCAAAGAAGGAAACTGAGACACAGAAGGGAGACTCGAATCACTCTCAAGGCATCTGTACTAGTCTGCTCAGGCTGCCGTAACAGAAGCACCACCACCTGGGAGACCAGAGCAGCAGAAGGGTATTCTCGCACAATTCTGGAGGTGGGAAGCCCGAGATTAGGGTCCAAGATCAGGACGTAGGCATGGTCGTGTTCCGGTGAGGGCTCTCTTCTCGGTTTTCAGGCAGCCCCCTTCCTGCTCTGTCCTCACGTGGCAGAGACTCGAACTCTCTCCATCTTCTTATAAGGCTACCATCCTTTTGGATTAGTGGTGATAGTTGCTTAGTCGTGTCCAACTCTTTGTAACCCCACGGACTGTAGCCTTCCAGGCTCCTCTGTCCATGGAATTCTCCAGGCAAGAATACTAGAATGGGTTGCCATTCCCTTCTCCAGGGGCTCTTCCTGAGCCAGGGATCGAATTCAGGTTTCCTGCATTGCAGACAGATTCTTTTCCATCCGAGCCACCAGGGAAGCAGACAGGTAAAGATCACATCGGATTAGGGTTCCACCCTAATGACCTCGTTTAACCTTAATAGCCACCAAAAGGTCCTATCTCCAGATACAATCACATTGGGAGTTAGGGTACCAATATATGAATTTTTGTGGGGCAGGGCGAGGGTGGGGAGGAAGTACAATTCAGTCCATAGCAACCTCTTCACCTATAAGCTGCAGACCTGTTCTTAGAACCCGGGAGATCGGATCTCAGAACCCAAGTGTTGGAACTCTCTGCCTCATCTCTCCCCTCCCCTCCTCTGCCATGCCCTACCTCTCCAGGGCTCCTGTTACTGCACAACTCCTCTGTTTGGGGTGGGATATTTCATCACCTTTTCCCTTTGCTCCAGTTGTCTTAAGCCCAGCAGAACAGCTTTGCTTCAGAACAGGTGAAAATATTGTACTTGACAACTCAACCTGGATCATCACAGGCTTGGGAACACCCATCATTCATTCTCTAGAGGCCAAACTGTCGTGAAAACTAATCAGTGCAGGCACTGATCTTTGCCTCTGCCAGTTATATAGCATGTCAGGAAAAGAGAGGAATGAGAAGGGGCGCAGTCAGGCGCTCCAAGGCCGTGGTAATTCACCCTCCGTGTAATGAGATGAAAAGCTGACGTGTAATTAATTCAAAGCCATGGTGTCCTTATGAGCCCGACAAGTGATTCCACACCACGCCCCCTGCTAGCAGGGTGACAGGGCAGCAAACAAGCCTCGCAGGAGGCACTCCGTGCAGGGAGGGGGAGCGGTGGGCAAAGAAGGAGAGGGCCAGGGCCTTCTCACAGCACCACTGGTAGAAGGGTTGCGAGTGTGGGCCGTGAAGTCAGACTGTCTGGATTCAAGTCCCATCTCGTCCGTCTACTAGTGGTGTGACTCAATTACTCCATCTGCAAAATGGGGACAACTCACTCAATGCCAGCCCCTGTATGCTGGCTGTTGTCCTATACTACTGTATTTTCAAGATACAGTACTATAAGACTAAAAATATTTTCTTTACTTTTGTGGGGTTTTTTAAAATAAATAATTTGTGTGTAAAGTACTTTAAGCCTATTACAGTACAGTATTATACAGCTGATTGTGTTAGTTGAGTACCCAGGCTAACTTTGTTGGACTTAACAAACTGGACTTACGAATGCATTCTAAGAAAGATATTCATTCATATGCAGGAACTTACTGTAAAAAAAGAATTACACACCAGAATGCAACCTGGTGGTGGTAGGATTCTAGATAACTATTTCCTTTTTGTTGCTCTTGTTTAGTTTCTGAATCCTGTCTGACTCTTTGCAACCCCATGGACTGTAGCCCACCAGACTCCTCTGTCTGTGGGATTTTTCCAGGCAAGAGTACCGGCGTGGGTTGCTCTTTCCTCCTCCAGGGGATCTTCGCAACCCAGGGATTGAGTCCACGTCTCTTGCAGTGGCAGGTGGATTCTTTATCACTGAGTCACTGGGGAAGCCCTGTTGCCTTCTTATGTACATCATTTTCTGCATTTTGCAAGGAACCTGTACTGCTTTTCTGATCAGAAATGGTGCAGCCACTGTGCAAAATAGTCTGGAGGTTCCTCAAAAAATTAAAAATATAACTATCATATGATCCAGCTACCCCATTCCTGGGTATTTATCCAAAGAACACAAAAATACTCATTCAAAAGATATTTGTACAGCTATGTTATTAAAGCCAAGATATGGTAATAACTTAACAGCCCATCAACAGCTGAATGAATGGAGAAAATGTGGTGTGTATGTATGTGTGTATATATATATATAACTGATTACTACTCTGCCATAAAAATACAGATGAAATTTTGCCATTTGCAACAACTTGGATGGACTTTGAGGGTATTATGGTAAGAGAAATAGATCAGATGGAGAAAGACAAATGCTGTATGATTTTACTCACATGTGGCATATAAAAAACAAACAAAAAATACATGAACAAACCAGATCAACCAAAAACAAACACATACATGCTGAGAACACAGTGGTTATCAGAGGGAAAGGGGCGGGGTCAGGGGAGTGTGAAATGATGAAAGGGGGTCAACTGTATGGTGACGAATGGAGGCTTAATTTTTGGTGATGAGCACACTGGAGCATATACAGAAATATAATGTTGTACACAAGAAACAAATATAGCATTAATAAACCAAATATCCCCTCAATAAAAAGTAAATTAGAAAATTTCTCTCGCGTGGCAATTCAAACATGTAGCGGTTTTATTTCCCCCAAATAACTGAAGTACTTGTGTGGCTGGAGACATGACAGACACACACTTGTTACCAGTCTCTAATGTATGACATTTCCCCACAGAAATGCCCATCTGAGGCATTTGGCAGGAGGACGCTGGGCAGACTGGGAGGTAGAAGTCTCAGAAAGAGGAGACTTCACATGCAAGGGCACAGAGGCAGGGAAACTACCAGCAAAGTGGCAAATCTAGGAGGCAAAGCAGAGGCAAGAGCCAGCAGCACAATGGAGAGAGTTTCAGAACATGGATGGGACTGGGCCCTGAAGGCCAGATTCAGAAGCTGGAATTCAGCATGTCCACACCAGGCAGCCATCCAGAGTGGAGTAAACCATCAGCTCCCAGAAGTCCTTCTTGCCATCTGCATCACGTGGGCAATTTTCGATAAATTCCTTTAGAAGACTCCCACTTGCCATCCTCTTAAAATATTTCACCTGCATTCTCAAACATACAACCACCTTCTCTTCTAAGTCAGTGTCAATTCCGACTCACCAGGTAAAAGAATAGAATGAAAATTAAGCATGTGCTTAACGATTTCATCAGAAAATGACAATAGTCGTTGGAAAGCGTACACAGCGAGACATTCAAAAGGACATCTGAACCCAGAAAATTCCATTTCCTCTCTGAGCAATGCAGGATTCCTGCTGCAGAGTCGTGTTTGCATGCGGCTGCACCGTGAGGCTTTCACAGCAGCCCTGGAGGGACTCACTCACCAGAGATTGACCAGGAAAGGGTGCTCCAGGCCCTGCATGATCTGGAGCTCCCGGAAGACGTTGCGCACCTCGTCCCTCTCGACGCACTTCTGCTTGCTCATGTACTTCATCGCGTACATTTTCTTGGTGTCTCGCTTCTGCACGATGCACACCTGAGTGACAGCCAAAGGGCAGAACGCTCAGACCAACATTTCAAAGGAATAGAAAGGGAAAGCCCCTCCCTGCCCCCCACTCCTGGGTTCAAGGCTCGGTTCTGAAATCCTGGTGGGCGAGCAGCCCTGGCTATGCCACAGTCCCTCCACAATGGCACCATGGAAGAGCTGCTGATCAGGTATTGACCCTAAGCACTGTCCATACAGGGATTCCTTGGTGACTCAGCCACAAAGAATCCGCCTGCCAGTGCAGGAGACATGGGCTTGATCCCTGATCTGGAAAGATCCCTGGGAGTGAAAATGAAAGTCGTTCAGTCCTGTCTGACTCTTTGCGATCCCATGGACTATACAGTCCAGGGAACTCTCCAGGCCAGAATACTGGAGTGGGTAGCCCTTCCCTTCTCCAGGGGATCTTCCCAACTCAGGGATCAAACCCAGGTCTCCTGTATTGCAGGTGGATTCTTTACCAGCTGAGCCACAAGGGAAGCCCAAGAATACTGGAGTGGTAGCCTATCCCTTCTCCAGTGGATCTTCCCAACCCAGGAATCAAACCGGGGTCTCCTGCACTGCAGGCAAATTCTTTACCTACTGAGCTATCAGGGAACCCCTCCCCTGGAGAAGTAAATGGCAACCCACTCCAGTATCCTTGCCTGGAAAATCCCATGGACAGAGGAGCCTGGTGGGCTACAGTCTGTGGGATCTCAAAGAGTCAGACACAATTTAGTGGCTAAACAGCACAACCACCTTCAACTGCAAGGAAACTGCAGCTGAGTGTGCTAATTAGAGTTCAACAAGCTTCTCAGTGTCAAATCCACAACAGTCTGACTTTGGAACAACTCCCTAACTCACGAGGGGCTGCAGTGGGAGGGGGGACCTGCTGTCAAAGAAGGCTGTCTGGAGGCACTAATGCCAGAGGGGAGTCATGAAAGGCTGGCAAGATGGCAAAGTCAAAAGAAGAGACTTTCAAGGAAAAGGAAAGATACAAAGGAGGACATGGGGCCTTAGGACACCCAGCAAGGAGTACAGTGTCACTGGAAAAAATTAGCAGGAAGAACAGGTACCGTGTTCCCAACATCCTGATGGGGTTTTGCCTTCCTTTCCCCAGGTTGCCACATCAAAGGACCACAGACTGGGGGGCTCAACACAGGAGACATTTACTGTCTCACAGCTCTGGAGGCCAGAAGCTCCAAATTAAAGTGCTGACAGGGCCATACCCTCTGCAGGCTCTCAGGGAGAATCTTTCCTGGCCTCTTCTAATTTCTGAATGTTGTTACCAATCCTGGATGCTCCTTGCTAGCAGCTAAGTAAGTCAGTAAGTGTTAGTCACTCAGTCGTGCTCAACTCTTTGCAACCCCATGGACTGCAACCCACCAGGATCCTCTNAAATTAAAGTGCTGACAGGGCCATACCCTCTGCAGGCTCTCAGGGAGAATCTTTCCTGGCCTCTTCTAATTTCTGAATGTTGTTACCAATCCTGGATGCTCCTTGCTAGCAGCTAAGTAAGTCAGTAAGTGTTAGTCACTCAGTCGTGCTCAACTCTTTGCAACCCCATGGACTGCAACCCACCAGGCTCCTCTGTCCATGAGATTTTCCAGGCCAGGATACTGGAGTGGGTTGCCATTTCCTTCTCCAGGGGATCTTCCCAATCCAGGGAACGAACCCCGGTCTCCTGCACTGCAGGCAGATTCTTTACTGACTGAGCTACAAGGGAAGCTCTTGCTAGCAGCTACATCATGTAAATTTGGGGGTGAGGTGACACTGTTCAACTCAGTACAGTAACTGCTCTTATGCCCCTCACTTGACAGATAAAGGAGAGATGCACAGAAAGGTCTTAGACCTTCTTCACACCTTGGGACTCAAACTCAGGCTCTCTGCCCCTCCAGCCGGTGCTTTTCACCAACGATGCTCCTCCCGGGAAACAGGGCTGTGATGGACAACACCAGGGATGTGGTCGCCGGCCTGGGCGTTCAGGGTTTTCTCCAGGCAGCCCAAGTTGCTCTTCTATTGGAACTCAGGACCCTTTCGGCCCCAACAGGCTGTGAATCCGAGGCGGATACAAGACGGTGGGGGCTCTCCTTGTGGCTCAGGGGCAAAGAATCTATCTGCCAATGTAGGAGATCTGGGTTCGATCTTTGGTCCAGGAAGACCCCACAGGCCATGGAGCAACTAAGTCTGTGTGCCACAACTACTGAGTCTACGCTCTAGAGCCCAGGAACAGAAACAACTGAAGCCCCTACGCTCCCGAGCTGGCGCCTGGCAACAAGAGAAGCCGCGGCGGTGAGAAGCATGTGCACCTCTAGAGCAGCCCTGACTCGCTGCAACTTGAGACAAGCCTGCACAGCAACAAGGACCTAGCAGAGCCCATCAAAACAAAAAATAAAAAAAGAAGGTGATGGACAAAAGCCTGACTTCCAGTTCCCACTTTGGTTCTTGCTGCCTTTCTGAGCTTCTGTCTCAGCATCTGTCTGAACTGAGTTATCAAAGCCCATCCTGCCCCATCGGGATGAAACTAAATGAGACTGAGGGTGTGAGAGAGCCTGGCTGTATCTGGGGGATGATAAATGTCATGCAAATCTTAATGTCTTAAAGAGCACATTTCATGAAACCTCCAAATGGGTGTTTTTCTAGGCAGTACAATCAGTGGCATGAAGTTGTTGCTCAGTTGCTCAGTCACGTCTGACTCTTTGTGACCCCATGGACTGCAGCACACCAGGCTTCCCTGTCCTTCACTATCTCTTTGAGTTTGTGCAAACTCATGTCCATAGAGTCGGTGATGCCATCCAACCATCTCAGCCTCTGTTGTCCTCTTCTCCTCCTGCCTTCAATCTCTCCCAGCATCTGGGTCTTTTCCAGTGAGTTAGCTCTTTGCATCAGGTGCCCAAATTATCGGAGTTTAAGCTTCAGCATCAGTCCTTCCAATGAATATTAAGTGTTGATTTCCTTTAGGATGGACTGGTTTGATCTCCTTGCAGCCCAAGGGACTCTCAAGAGTCTTCTCCAACACCGCAGCTCAGAAGCATCAGTTCTTTGGTGCTTATCTTTCTTTGTGGTCCAACTCTCACATCCATACGTGACTACTGGAAAAACCATAGCTCTGACTTATGCACCTTTGTTGGCAAAATGATGCCTCTGCTTTTTAATACACTACCTAGGTTTGTCTAGGTTTTCCTTCCAAGGAGCAAGCGTCTTTTAATTTCACAACTGCAGTGACAACCCGCAGTGATTTTGGAGCCCAAGAAAATAAAGTTTGTCACTGTTTCCATTGTTTCTCCATCTATTTGTCATGAAGGGACAGGACTGGATGCCATGATCTTACTTCTCTGAATGTTGAGTTTTAAGTCAGCATTTCACTGTCCTCTTTCTTCTTCATCAAGAGGCTCTTTAGTGGCATGAGGCTCAAGGCTCGAAAACTCTAGCAACAAATTTTAAGTTTGTATAAAACCACAGAAGGCAAAGGTGTGCTATAGAAAAGCCCTGTGGAGCCCTGGTTCGCAGGGATCTGAGACCCTTCTACAGCCCTGAGATCCACGTCTGCAGGCAGACACGGGGTGGATGGATCATTCTACTAATTAGAGTTCCCATCTCTGTCACTTTTCATTTGTCTTCTCAGAAAAGGTGTGGAACAGACACGACTTCTGCCAGAGTTGGGAGCCCTGAAGTCCAGTCAGCTGCATCATCTCGGAAAGCTGAGGCTGTGATTCCATGTGGTCTGGGCAACACCCATGTGGGAGGAAAAGCCCCTGTCCTCCCTAACCTGTCCCCAGCTCTCGTTGGTATAATTGATGGTGGGCAAAGGTGCTGAGAGATGGTTCTCACCTCCCGGGGGAAGGGGGAAGTTGACACTCACTGCAGCTCAGAGACAGCTCAGGAGCTAGGGGAGACTCTTCAAAATGGGATTCGCATTTGAGCTTTCAAAGCTGAGCTCATGAGTTGCATAGGGCTTGGACGTCTGACTCTGGGTACCAGACAAGGAAGGGAGGTTGATACATGATGTTGCCTGGAGGGGTTGAGCATCTCAGCCTCCTGGGCTCAGGACAGGTGTTCCAGAGGGAATGTGAGCCCTCCTCACCAACAGTCAGCTCTGCTCACGTGCTGGGAAACTCCCAAACAGAGGAGGTGGATCCCAGGTGGCCCCAGCACGCCTCAGCAGGGCAGCACAGATGCCCTTCCACCAGAAAACACAATTAACGAGGCAGACTATATGCAGTTTGGCCAGAGCCACTCCAGCTGCTGACTGGCAGTTAACAACCCTCATTAGTCTAATTCAGTTAGGAATTGATTTATCATTTATTAATTACAACTTATTGGGGCAAATAAATAAATGCTAGCGAGCATAGATTTCAGGCGACTTGTTGTAAGAAAGACATGTGGCCAGCATACTATGCGTCAGAAATCTGGGAACTGATCCCAGGTTGGCAGAGAAGGTGGACTGCTGGGTGTTGAGAATCTCCATCACACTGGCATCCAGTAGTTCTCAGTGAACTGCTCATTCACAGCACTGATGACCTCAGTCTGCAGCACCCTTAGAGGTCTTGGAGGGTCCCAGGATGGTGTATTTTATAAAAAGCTTCCAAGGGGAATCTGACGTGCAGGCCAGCTGAGAATCACTTTGCCAGACGCTTCAGGGAAGTCCTTGTCTGGCTGCATCCTCAGTGACCTTTATGGTCAGGACTGTGAACCCCACTCTTCAGCTCAGGCAAGCCTGGCTCTGGGGACACAGATGATCCGAGAATCAGAGAAACCAGAGCTGTGCTGGGAACCCAGGACTGTGCAGGTGCAAAGGCTGGTGCTGCCCTTCTGTGGACCAGCCAGGATGCTTCTTCTTACATGATTCAGTTGACCTTTGCTGTGCTGCCCACCCCATTCTCAGCTTGAGTGCACTTAGCAAATCCTGTTATTGATGGACAGCTGTAGTGTAACATTTAAAGACACTGGTTATGCTTCTAGGAGCAAGAATCTGAGGGTGGGGGGAACTAAATTGGGGAAAAGTGAAAAAAGTCAGGATTAAATAAGGTCAATATGCCAGCAAATTTGGAAAACTCAGCAGTGGCCAAAGGACTGGAAAAAGTCAGTTTTCATTCGAATCCCAAAGAAAGGCAATGCCAAAGAATGCTCAAACTACTGCACAACTGCACTCATCTCACATGCTAGTAAAGTAATGCTCAAACTTCTCCAAGCCAGGCTTCAGCACTCAGTACATGAACCGTGAACTTGCAGATGTTCAAGCTGGTTTTAGAAAAGGCAGAGGAACCAGAGATCAAATTGCCAACATCTGCTGAACCATCAAAAGAGCAAGAGAGTTCCAGAAAAATATCTATTTCTGCTTCATTGACTATGCCAAAGCCTTTGACTGTGTGGATCACAATAATCTGTGGAAAATATTGAAACAGATGGGAATATCAGATCACTTGACCTGCCTCTTGAGAAACCTATATGCAGGTCAAGAAGTAACAGTTAGAACTGGACATGGAACAGACTGGTTCCAAATAGGAAAAGGAGTACATCAAGGCTGTATATTGTCACCCTGCTTTTTTAACTTATACGCAGAGTACATCATGAGAAAAGCTGGACTGGAAGAAGCACAAGCTGGAATCAAGATTGCTGGGAGAAATATCAACAACCTCAGATATGCAGATGACACCACCCTTATGGCAGAAAGTGAAGAGGAACTAAAAACCCTCTTGATGAAAGTGAAAGAGGAGAATGAAAAAGTTGGCTTAAAGTTCAACATTCAGAAAACGAAGATCATGGCATCTGGTCCCATCACTTCATGGGAAATAGATGAGGAAACAATGGAAACAGTGTCAGACNAACAACAGACTGGTTCCAAATCGGGAAAGGAGTATGTCAAAGCTGTATATTGTCACCCTGCTTATTTAACTAATATACAGAGTACATCATCTGAAATGCCAGGCTGGATGAAGCACAAGCTGGAATCAACATTGCTGGCAGAAATATCAACAATCTCAGATATGCAGGTGACACCACCCTTTTGGTAGAAAGTGAAAAAAAAAAACTAAAGAGCCTCTTGATGAAAGTGAAAGAGGAGAGTGAAAAAGTCAGTTTAAAACTCAACATTCAGAAAACTAATATCATGGCATCCAGTTCCATCAGTTCAGTTCAGTTCACTTTAGTCTCTCAGTCATGTCTGACTCTTTGCAACCCCATGGGCTGTAGTACACTAGGCCTCCCTGTCCATCACCAACTTCCAGAGTCCACCAAACTCATGTGTGGTCCTATCACTTCATGGCAAATAGATGGGGAAATAATGGAAACAGTGACAGACTTTCTTTTCTTGGGCTCCAAAATCACTGCAGATGGTGACTGCAGCCGTGAAATTAAAAGACGCTTGCTCCTTGGAAGAAAAGCTGTGACCAAACTAGACAGCATATTAAAAAGCAGAGACATTACTTTGCCAAGAAAGTTCTGTCTAGTCAAAGCTATGGTTTTTCCAGTGGTCATGTATGGATGTGAGAGTTGGACCATAAAGAAATCTGAGCACTGAAAAACTGATGGTTTTGAACTGTGGTGCTGGAGAAGACTCTTGAGAGTCTCTTGACTTCAAGGAGATACAACCAGTCAATCCTAAAAGAAATGAGTCCTGAGCATTCATTGGTAGGACTGATCCTGAAGCTGAAACTCCAGTACCTTGACCACCTAATTCGAAGAGCAGACTCATTTGAAAAGACCCTGATGCTGGGAAAGATAGAGGGCAGAAGGAGAAGGGGACAACAGAGGATGAGATGGTTGTATGGCATCACCGACTCAATGGATATGAGTTTGAGTAAGCTCAGCGAGGTGGTGATGGACAGGGCAGCCTGGTATCCTGTAGTCCATGGGGTTGCAAAGAGTTGGATACGACTGAGCAACTGAAGTGAACCGAGCATTAGAGTTACTTGGGTGCAAGCAAACAAATTTTAACTAACTGAACCAACAAGTGCTTTACAGGCAGACTTCAGAGTGCATTGCAAGGGGTGGTAGGAGAACTAGCACACTCAGGCTGGCAGACACTGGGGCAGTTCTGGGCACCTTGGCAACTGGACCAATACCCTTTAGTGAGATCATTGGATGTAGCTGTTACCCGCTTCAGCTCCCCTGCTTGTCCAAGGTTGAGATTCCCTGCAGAGGGCCTTAATTGACCTCCCGGAAGAGGGGCCTTAATCAACCTCCTGGTGGAATGATGGCCACCCTGGTAGTCAGAGGGCACATTTCTGTGATTGTCAGCTCAGTGAAAAATGAAGTGGGAGAGAGATTTCTTCACAGTAAGGAGGATGGGAAGACATTGATGGGGCTTCCCAGCTGACTTAGTGGTAAAGAATCTGCCTGCCAATGTAGGAGACACAGGTTAAATCACTGAGTGGGGAAGATCCCCTGGAGAAGGGCATGGCAACCCACTCCAGTATTCTTGCCCGGAGAATCCCATGGACAGAGGAGCCTGGTGGGCTACGGACCACAGGGTCACAAAGAGTCAGACACGACTAGAACGACTAAACAAAGTCAAGACATTGATACAGACTTGCTGTTCTGTGGAATGTACGTGGCCTCTGACTTGAGCTGCCTCTGCTTGGAGGAGAAGCTCAGGGCACCAGGTCACAATTCTGTTTCTGGGACATCTGAAGCCTAGTGCTATTGGGTTACCCTGCAACTTTGTCAGATTCGATCACTNACTAAACAAAGTCAAGACATTGATACAGACTTGCTGTTCTGTGGAATGTACGTGGCCTCTGACTTGAGCTGCCTCTGCTTGGAGGAGAAGCTCAGGGCACCAGGTCACAATTCTGTTTCTGGGACATCTGAAGCCTAGTGCTATTGGGTTACCCTGCAACTTTGTCAGATTCGATCACTCTTGAGGTTACTCCACGTCTTCCAAAAGTGTCCAAAATCATTTTGAAAAAGCCCTTATGGATGTTATTGGTTTCCTGTTGCTACCTAAAGGTGCATCTTTGTAGAATCTCAAAGGCTGCCAACCTGAGTGCTTGTAGCTTTCATGGCTCTTGAATTCTTTGAAGATACTCTGCTTGAAGTGCGTTTTCCTCTGCTACAAATGCCTACTTACCTTCAGACTCCAAGAACATCATTTCTGGGAACCCTTCTGTCCCTGATACCATGTGACTGGTGACATACGGTCATGTAGAACCCAGGTCCTCTGGCTTCCAGTTAGAGTTCTTACAGTAAAGTGACTACTTATTAGGGCTTTGGAGTCAAATAGCTCTGAGGTTGAATCCCAGATCCAGCATTAGATAACCTCGGGAATGTTACTTACCATCTTGGAGACTTGGCTTTCTCTCCTTTTTAAGGAATTTGTGTATTTTTAGTTGAAGAGTAATTGCTTTACAGTATTGCGTTGGTTTCTGTCAAACATGAGCATGAATCAGCAACAAGTACACGTGTCTCCTCTCTCTTGAGCCTCCCTCCCACCTCCCACTCCATCCCACGCCCCTAGGTTGCTACAGAGCCCCTGTTTGAGCTCCTTGAGTCATACAGCAAATCCCCATTTGCTGGCTGTTTTACACATATGCATGGTTCATTGGCTTCCTCTTCTTTAAAGAGGATGTTAACAGTACTCTCCTCCTCGATGCTCATGACAATTAAATAAAATAATCCATGTAAAGTAGTTTGCACAATGCCTGGCACACAGTAAGTGCTCGGTAAATGCTAGTTATGACTGCTCTGTATTCCTGTTCCTAGAAGCTTTAACTCATTTGAGTTAAAGCATGGAAAACTTTAAAATCCTTAGGAGTAGATAGAGTAGCCATAACCTGCAAAGACTTGGAAAGCCCCGGGGAAGAGTCAGTATGGAACAGTCTACTTCTGTAAAAGTTGTAAACAAATCTTAAAACACTAATTAGGCAAGAGCATAACTCATTCTCTTAAATAATGAAATAAACGCAGGTTGTTCATGGCTCAAAATAATAAATTCTAAATTAGTCACTCAGAGCATTATTAATAATGAAACACACTCTTCAAGAAGCTAAAATTGTATTTTTGGTCCACGTGAATTTAGTAATAAGAGAAAACATAAAAAACAAATTCTTCGGAGATTAACATGGATCACTAACTAAGACGGTTTGCTTTTGTGGGAAGATGATTGGATTTGGGAATGGAATTTCTGAGTCTGAGTCCTGGCTCTGTTGGCTGTTAGCTCTGTGCTTCCAGGAAGCATACAGTCTTTCTGGTATTTCCTCACTCATAAAATGAGATAGCACTCAGGGGGCTGTGACTTTAGACGATAGAAAATCCACGTGAAAGGACCTTAACTATTGCAAAATGCTTCCCAGATGATAAAGTGAAGTCTTATTCAAGCACACATTTATAAAAACATGTATTCATCCGTTCCTTTGTTCTTTCTTTTCATTCATCAGCACCTATTGTAAGCCAAGCATGATACTAGTTTCAACTGGGGATATAAAGACAGCAGAGAAAGTGATGCCCACTCTCAGGAAACCAGTAGGCCGGTTGAAAAGACTGTATATGTAGCACAAAAACAAATATATCCTTCCAAACTACTTCTGCATTTAAATCCAGGGAAATGCAAAGAGAAAGACCAGGGCTTGCCCAAGAAAAGACTTCTTAAAAAGAAATCTTTTTCTTAGCCACATTGCATGGCATGTGGGATCTATGTTCCCTGACCAGGGATTGAACCCACACCTCTTGCAATGGTAGTGCTGAGTCTTAACCACTGGACCATCAGGGAAGTCCCAAGAAAAACCTTCCTGAGGGAAGTCTTAGGTTGTGTCCTGTAGTGCAAGTCTGGGGTAGAGAGGACAACATACAAGATTGCAACAGAGTGAGTAAGACAGATGAGGAAGCAGTAAAGCCATGGTAATGGTCAGTCAATAATCAATTAGTGGGTGCTTTTGTATCAGGTATGGGGCGAATCCAGCATTGTCCTAGATGCTGTAGGGGAATCAGGAGGAAGGTGATTGTTTCCATCCACTCAGAGTTTGAAGTCTACAAAATACTAGGGGATTTGAGAAAAAATACTAGCAAAGCCCCTGCAGAAGACGAGATGAATAACTGCTACCTATTGTTGAATTGGCCTGTAGGGTTTCACCATCTTGAAAGTTTGGCTGATATTAATATTTTTCTGCAGTGGGCGACTGTACCTTTAAATCCACAGCTCAAGAAAACATTTCAGTTTGCCAAGTTTCTGCTAAGCCATCCTGAAAAAAATAATATTCAACAGCTTTCACCAGCCAGAGGCCCCAATATCCAATCTCTGTCTCAAATGATAAATGACATTTGTCAGTTGACAAAGCAAATGGCCTCAACCACTTGAGGACACGGTCCCGCTGTGCAGAGCACTCCTGTCGAACCAGCTGAGAGCACCTTGAGGTGAGAAAAAGCCTCTTTGTGCAAGAGCCCTCTGGAGAGAGAGCCAGGAAACAAGCAGCCTTAGCACTGGTCTGAGGGCAGCTCCTCATTAGGAGCTGATATGCTCTGGTAGAAAAGAGCTGTCTGGGCAGGAGGGGAGTTCTCAGGACAGGGCAGGGGCTGGACATAGCTGAGGATGGACTGAACCTTGCTGATGGCCATGTGCTTTGCCTACATGCTTCTGCAGGGTCTTTGCTTTTTTTCTTAGAGCCTCCAGATCTCATATATTTTAAAGCAGGCATCAATGTGATGTTCAGTTCAGTTCAGTTGCTCAGTCTTGTCTGACTCTTTATGACCCCACGAATTGCAGCATGCCAGGCATCCCTGTCCATCACTAACTCCCGGAGTTCAGTCAAAATCATGTCCATCGAGTCAGTGATGCCATTCAGCCATCTCATCCTTTGTCGTCTCCTTCTCCTCCTGCCCCCAATCCCTC
>SJYA01007562.1:0-17788 GCA_006410615.1 Neotragus moschatus | reverse complement strand
TGCAGTCCAAGTTACTTAGCCTCTTATTTATATTTATAAGAATTTTGATGTAGCAGAGTTTTTTTTCGAAAGTAAATCACTTTTTTGTTGTTCAGTTACTTAGTCGTGTCTGACTCTTTGTGACCCCATGAATTGCAGCACATTAGGCTTCCCTGTCTTTCACCATCTCCCGGAGTTTGCTCATACTCATATTGAGTCAATGATGCCATCCAACCATCTCATCCTCTGTTGCTCCCTTCTTCTCTTGCCATTAATCTTTCCCAGCATTGAGCTCTTTTCCAGTGAGTTGGCCTCTCACATCAGGTGGCCAAAGTACTGAAGCTTCAACTTCAGCCCATCCTTCCAATAAATATTCAGAGTTGATTTCCTTTAGGATTGACTGGTTTGATCTCCTTGCTATCCAAGGGACTCTCAAGAGTCTTCTCCAGCTCTCAGTGTCATATCTTTTTGCCTTTTCATGCTATTCATGGCATTCTCAAGGCAAGAATACTGAAGTGGTTTGCCATTCTTTTCTCCAAGTAAATCACATACATAAATTTATTTTTCTTAATGGGAAAATACTACTTTTGAGTATTCTGTTGTTAATGCAAGTCCGAATGCCCAGTGCACAGGGAAGCCAAACAAACTGAAATGTCAAGAGTTGGGGACAGCAAAAGGTTTATTGCTGGGCCATGCAGGGAAACAGGGTAGCTCATGACCTAAAAAGCCTGGAGCTCCCAGGAAGAGTTTGGGCAGTACTTTTAAAGAAAGCTAGGTGAGGGAGGAGGGTCACAGAGTCTGGGATCAGCTTGTGCACTGTTCTCTGATGATGACGGGGAGCAAAGTGGTGGCACAGGGTTAACTTAATCAGTCCTTGGACTCCAGGAGGTCTGGGGCTCTGTGCTTAGTGTGGTCAAGTAATTAAGATCTTCGATTTGGGGGGAGATGAGGGTTTTGCATCTGCAAAACAACTCAGGAAATTTTGCATTGAATACTATTTTCCAGGTACTTCAGAGAGGAACTAAAGCAGAGGATGCGGGGGAAGGCCCCTCAGGGTCCTGCTCAGTTACATTATAATCTGTCAGTTTCCACAGGCCAATTTCTTTAGACCTATAGAACAAGAGCACAATCTATTGCCTTATATTTGTTTTGAATGTGATATTGCATTTCATGCCTTATATGCTTTCCCCAACCCCTGTGGTTCTGTCATTCTCAGGAACTGTTCCAATTAGATCGTGGTCCTTCAACACTGGCCAAGCCAGGCTGGAAGCAAGGTGTGGGTGTCAGTTTTTATTAGCACCTTTGCTTAGATAACAGGCTTCCAAAAGGAAAAGGTGACAGGGCAGAGTTGAGGAAAGCTCAACTATATGTCAGTAGATCAGCATCTTGAGTTTTCAAAGAGGTTGTCTGTCTTTCAGCTGTCTTTAGAGGAGGGAAATGGATCAGGATTTCATAATCTTGAATTCTTGGTCCATGACCCCTTGACAGCCTCCTCCCAAGACCTTGCCCAGCTTTTAGTCTTACCAGCAGGCTTGTGATGTGCTCCCTCTGAAGGGGCTTTTTAATTGGGAAGAGGACACTGTCCCCCTTGTTGAGAGGGAGTCGGGAAGGATATTCCTGGGCCTCTTGGAATCTCATTCAGCCTAATGTACTTGGAAATGAACTCTCTTGTCAGAGAACAATTGACAAAAGAAAGAAAAATCTCGATTAAATTTTGAGTCTAAAAAAAGCTGCTCTTAATCACTTCTTAAAATAGCAGTACTCTTTCATCACTAAGCCCACAAAAATGTGCAGGCCTGAAATTTGGTCAGCCTTGTTTCAAAGATATGCTTATAATGTCTGTGCAGCCACTCACCACCTAAAATAAAACAAATCAAACACACACATACACAAACCAACTAACTAGGGAAAAAAAGATGTTTCTTCATAAGCCTATTCCTACAATTCCTGGTATTGTTCAGGAATAATACTAGCTTTCTTTCCAGTGGAAATATTTTACTAAGAATTTTTTAGCATTCAGGCAAATCTCCAGACCAGAGATAGTCTAGGACCGTGGTATCATGTCTGTGCCCTCAAGTGAACAGTCTTCTGAGATACCCATTGTAATTTTCTTTATTTTTGGCTGTGCTGGGTCTTTGTTGTTGCTGGGGCTACTCTCTAGTTGCAGTGCACAGGCTTCTCACTGTGGTGGTTTCTCTTGTTGTGGAGCATGGGCTGTAGGGTACAGGCTTAATAGTCGTGTCACTTGGTCTTTATTGCTCTGTGGCATGTGGGATCTTCCTGGATCAGGGATCAAACCTGTGTCCCCTGCATTGGCAGGCAAATTCTTTACCACTGAGCCACCAGGGAAGCCCTGAGATGTCCATTAAATAGTTCTATCAGTGGGGATTGTCAAGGATGACCCAAGCTTGAGATGTTTCTACTGTCATTTCTCTATGGCCAAATTAACCTGCCACCTCAAGGGCATCCAGCCTGTGTAGAAGGGAGAGACTGGAAATCTCCCAAAGTTAAGGTTCCTGGAACTTGGAATTACCAAACAAATATAGATGGTTAGATAGATAAACAGATACATAGATGGGGCTTCCCAGGTGGCTCAGTGATAAAGAATGCTAAGGGAAATGAACTCAAACCATGAACCTAGAGAAACAGAGCTCTGTTGGGACAGAGGTTTTATTTTAACGAAATCTTCATGGCTCAAGCAAGGGTAGCAGTGATGGCTGGTGCCCAGTGGAAGTGGTGCTGTTTTCTACAAGTCAGGGCAAGCTCTGTCATAACCACAAGTTTCTACCCACTTAGATAGTGGGAAAGCACTGTTTTAGAAGCGATGACTTTAGTAAAGGCTTCCCATTCTCCATGACGCTCTTTCGTCTTATCCTCATGCTTCACTTTCTCCCTTTGCCCCATAGATCCCTTAAGGTAAAATATATGGAAGGCATATTTAGTATTATTTTATTTTTAATAATGTTTTTGTGTATGACCATTCCTTTGATATTTCTATATCGTATTTCACCCTTGATAATGAAATTCTGACCACAAAGAATGCTACTGAATGATTTCATTCGTTTTGGGGAGAGATAGCGTGTGTGGGATTTAAGTGCAAACTTGACGGCCAAGGATTTAAGGTGACCCCACAACTTCCCTGCTGGGTACACTGGACAAGTTATTAACTCTCTGTGCCTCAACTTCTTCATCTGTAGAAGAGAGAGAATAATAGCACTTTCACAGCTTGGGATGAGAATTAACATTTTTAAAGTGTTTAAAACAGACCCTGGCACATAATAAACATTGCATAAATATTTTCCTATTACATAAGATACTCTGCACATGTTTCTATATTTCTTTATTTGGAAAGGGAGGGTGTTGGGGATTAACATTGTCAAGCACCTACTATATGTCAGAAACTGAGCTAAAAGCAATTAGAATGCTTTACTTAATCCACATGATAACCTACAATTCAGATATTACTCTTCCTTTACAGATTAAGAAATTAAGATTTGCAGAGTTTAAATTGGTCACCATCATGTAGCTTGTGAGAGGTGAGCTGGAACTCAAACCCAAGACTACCTGGCATGAATACCTTGTCCCATTTTTATTTGTTCCCTTTCATCTCATTCCCAGTCCTTTTTTATGATACCCCCCTGAGATGATTTTCGATTTTCCAGTGAAGAAAACCTGATGTACTCAGAACGTCCAAACCAGAATTTCTAACTCCCGTGAGAACTGCCTCTAAAACCATTAGCTTCATTTTTTTTTCTGCTACAACATAAAACAAAGAGTAATGGCATGAAAAATATGACTTGACAACATCATTTATATTATAATTTCCCCCATATTATGAACTTTATCCCTAAAACAATACCCTTTATGGCAAAATTTAGCTTACTTTTGTTCTATTGTCAACTGCAAAAATTACATTTTAGTTTTTTGGGGTTCTTTGTGTTCAGAGAGCTTGTGAGCAAATATTTCTACACAGAAGAAAACCCAAAACTAAGAAGATTAATTCATAGTAAGTCAAATCTGATGTTAAAATAGTTTGATCTGAGATTACCATTGACTAAAAATTGCCATCTGTGCTTATTTGTTAAAGATGTCAAGTGTAATTAATTCAGTGGACCCACTATTTGACAACCTCTGTTAACAGGATTTGCAGAATACCTACTGGTATGTTAATTTTCAAATTAGAGCTGCTAAGTGTTTGTTGGTTTTGCAAAAATAGCTGCTTCCCTCTCTGACCAAACTTTGAAAGGCCCAAAAGGGGAAAAGAAGTGATCATTTATTAAAGATGTTCTATGTGCTAAGCACTGTGCTGAGTACTTTGACCCATGTAACCCTAATTCATCCTTCATACTTTCCTGTAAGGGGGCAGTTATTAGCTTCTTCAGTGAAAAAAAGGTTCCAGAAAGCTTTTATTTCAGACCCCATGAGATGGAATAACTCTGACTTGAGCCTTTATGTTCAAGATTCATCATTAACATGTAGGGACTTCCTTGCTGGTCCAGTGGTTAAGACTCCACGTTTTCACTGCAGGGGGTACAAGTTTGATCTCTGGTCGCACAACAAGGATCCTGCATGCTGTGTGGGCAGCCAAAAATAAATAAATAAATAGAAGTAAAAAACTCATAATTAACATGTATTTGCAGGCCTGATACTCCTTTTCATGTTCTAGGGGGAAATAGAGGACAGAAAGAAGGAATCACCTTGTCACTCATGTGTTTCCCAGTCACGGCCAATGGTTAAAACTCTTAAGTCCTTCTCAGGAGACTCATGTCCCTGGACAAAGTCTAAAGGAAGAAAGCCAGCAGACTGATCTTGTTCATATTTCAATCAGGGAGGAATACTATCTTGGGTAGAGGCAACAGAAAATGGAAAGGAAAAGAGAGGCTGGCGCACCACTCTTTGTGAACAGGATCAGAAACAGAACACTGACAATAGAGGGCAAAACCTGGGCTTGATCAGAATACTGAAAGAAAGCCTCTACCCTGAACCTGTTCCTCTCCCCTAAACTGCCACCCAAGGCCTACTTCATTTTGCATATTTCCCAGCACCCCACCGTTAGTCCTGTGGCTTGAGCCCCTACACTAGTTTATAGAAGCCCCCCTGAGTGTCTAGGTTAGGGAGGGTCTCCCCATTGTCAGGCCTCAGAAGTTAGAAGGAACAACTGAAGAGGAAAAATAAAGGGAGGGAAATAAAGTGCTTTTCCGATATCTCAGCTTTAAAGGAATTTATTTCCCATGGTATAATTGTAAGAAATGGTGTACAGACTCTGAAGTATTATTGGAGTTAAGCTCCAGCAACAATTTGCAAGAAATGGTTTTCTTTTGTTTTTATGAACTGGCCTGGGAACCTAACAACCACAAACAACATAATTTTCTAAGAAAATGTCTTCCCAATTTCCTATTTAAAACAAAATTTAAATATATCATAAGTTGGATCTAGCTTAAAGTTGATGAACTATGGGAAAGACAATCAAAAGAATCTTAAAAAGTTCCCCAAATAGGGGAAATAGGAATGTAACAATGAATACAATAAGTGAAATTAGAAATGGTTCACAAAAGGAGATGCTAAAATTAGGGCAAAATGGAGGAAAAAAACTTAATGTACTTTGAAATGATTAAGTAATTTACAAAACACATGAATCTTCAAATTTCTGACATTATGAAATCAACCTTGAATATTCATTGGAAGGACTGATGCTGAAGATGAAGCTCCAATACTTTGGCCACCTGATGTGAAGAGCTGACTCAGGAAAGACCCTGACACTGGGAAAGACTGAAGGCAGGCAGAGAATGTGACGACAGAGGACGAGATGATTGGATGGCATCACTGACTCAGTGACATGAGTTTGAGGAAACTCTGGGAGACAGTGAAATACAGGGAAGCCTGGAAGTACAGGGAAGTCCATGGGATCACAAAAAGTCAGACTCGACTGAGCGACTGACAGGAATTAGCATTTATCTCAGATAACATACATCTACCATGACATAAAATACACATCAAATATATGAATCTTTTTATTCATTTACTCATTTATTTAAAATTTTATGGATTTATACTAGACATGTATAAATGTGTACTATAGTTTTTTCAGAAACAAATTTGTAGTATTAAATATGCATCAAAGTTCTTAAATTATGCCTCTTACTTTTTATAATCTTTCTATATCCACATTATCCCCATTTTACTTTTATAATTTTCAGGATTATCTGAACTTTTGCTAAGTGAAGATTTTCTTTGTATTTTTATTTCTGGGTTTCTGCATTTTACTGGACCTTAAATTTATGTACAGTCATAAGCTAAAAGAAAAAAAAATCCTTGCTTACTTTCTAGGCAAGGTATGGTAACTGAGGAAATACTTGCTGTTCCTTTAATATTTTTCTATATAATTGGATCTATTTTAGCAGTCTGAGCTATTGCAGCTATTATGAACTGAACAATGGAGGAAGGCCAATTATTCCAAAGCTGCATTTAACTGTGGCTCACCTTATACAGCTATCTCTCTTCAAAATCAACTACAATCCAACATGCATTTTCTGAAGAATTCAAGAGGCAGGCAGATCAACACCATGAAACAGCATCATTTTAAAGTGTAGCATTAGACATTAAGAATCTTGGACCATNAATTATTCCAAAGCTGCATTTAACTGTGGCTCACCTTATACAGCTATCTCTCTTCAAAATCAACTACAATCCAACATGCATTTTCTGAAGAATTCAAGAGGCAGGCAGATCAACACCATGAAACAGCATCATTTTAAAGTGTAGCATTAGACATTAAGAATCTTGGACCATCTGTGCTGCAATTCTGCTTCTTAGAGTTCCTGGCCAGTGGTACTCCTAACTACATTTTAAAAATGCAGATTGATGGTTAGGATCTATATCAAAGAATTTTTGTTCATAAAAATATTCTATATGAGAGACATCTTCTCATATATCCTGTGTATTCAATATAGATGAGTCCTCCCAAAATTAGCCTCAAAATTGGCTTGAGCAAACAGCTATAAGAATTAGGGGAAGTGCATATGCTAAGATTAAAATCCAAATGAAAGATACCAGTTGAAAGAGACTGGAAAGTTAGATAATAAAATTCAGTTTAAAAATAATAAGTGGGTAACAGACTGCTGATATGGCCTCTGTGTGTCCAGGGTTGATGCCACTGAAGCAAACCTGATACCCAGGAGCTCCTAAGCTAACTGATTGATTTCTCTTTGCTGTAAGAAAAATGGCAGCTTGAGTGATGTTTGTCTTCAGCACCTCCTTACTTTCTGTGACTCCCATCATTGCTCATCTCAACATCTTATTTCAGTTTCCTGAGTGCTTGGGGTCCCTCCACTTCTTCCATCCTCTGGTAAGTATCCCAGGCCCTTGACCTTTCTTGCCCATCAAAATGTATCTGAAATGCATTCAGTTCCCTTAGGGCAATCTCCCAGTGAGGTAGCAGCATAGCATGACTTGAGAATCAGACAAGCCTTCCAAATTCTGGCTTGGATACTTACTAACTGTGAGACCTTGAGTGATATATATATAACCCTTTTGAGCATCATGTTCAAAAGTAAAATTAGCATAATAGTGGGAGGTGCTAACAAGACTGTATTACAACACATAGTATATTTGAAGTGTTTGGTATTATATCTAAAAAACAGTAAAGTTCTAATAAATAAAAGATACTATAAGATATCATAAAAGTATTATATCTGAAAAATAGTAAAGGTCTAGTAAATAAAAGACACTATAAATGATTTGATAACATACAATAAAAAGAACCCAGACTTTTACATTAGTGAAAAATCTAGCAAAAAATGTATCAGTTCACTTCAGTTAAGTTGCTCAGTCGTGTCTGACTCTTTGCGACCAAATGAATCACAGCACGCCAGGCCTCCCTCTCCATCACCAATTCCCAGAGTTTATTCAAACTCATGTCCATCAAGTCGGTGATGCCATCCAGCCATCTCATCCTCTGTTGTCCCCTNTGAGCAAGTGACTGAACCTCTCTCTGTGACTGCCTCCAAGCACATCAGTAGGGCCGCGGCTTCGTCCTGCAGGAAGCTAACAAGACTCAGATGTACGGTGCTGAGCGAGGTGCCTGACGCATCATCTGTCCTCCCCTCGTGGTTCTCACTGTTTGGTTTTCTTTTAACTGGGGTAAAAATACACATGACATATTGCCTCTAACCATGTTTCGTGTACCATGGGGCAGTAAGTGCATTCCTATTTCGTGCAACCGTTTCCACTGTTTGTCCCCAAGACTTCTGCGGGCAGTTGTTCATGGTTCCTCCGGTGAGTGAGTTGCCTTCGGATGAAGCCACGTCTCATTCAGTCGTGCGGCGGGGAGGTCCTGCTGCTGGGCCCTGGAGGCGGGGAGTGAAGGAGACAGGAAATTATCTTCTTTACATGTTACTTATTTGTTTATTTTGGGCTCTGCTGGATCTTCCCTGCTGTGCGGGTTTTTCCCTGGCTGCGGTCGAGGGGGGCGCCACTCTTCAGTGCAGTGCGTGGGCTTGTCATTGCGGTGGCTTCTTTTGTTGCGAAGGCCTGGCTCTAGGGGAGAAGATCTCAGTGGTTGCAGCACGGTGGGCTCAGTAGTTGCGGTTCCTGGACTCTAGAGCACGGGCTACAAGCCCCTGAGTGGTGGCTTACTGGCTTAGTGCGGGATCTTCCCAGATCGGGGGTGGAACCGGTGTCTCCTGCTTCGGCAGGAGGATTCTTTACCACTGAGCCACCGGGAAAGCCCAGGCCTGCCCTGTTTGAAAAAGAAAAGCCAGACTGAGACTTCTACTCCTGCAGCTCGTCTCAAAGCAGGGGTCCCGGCACACCCTCCATTTCCTTTCATCCTACTCCCTGGAAGGTTTCCTCCAGGAGGCAGGCGCCAGCCAGGCAAAGACGGGAGCACCCGGGGAGATGCAGAGAGGCTGGTTCTGTTGCATTCCNCTACTCCTGCAGCTCGTCTCAAAGCAGGGGTCCCGGCACACCCTCCATTTCCTTTCATCCTACTCCCTGGAAGGTTTCCTCCAGGAGGCAGGCGCCAGCCAGGCAAAGACGGGAGCACCCGGGGAGATGCAGAGAGGCTGGTTCTGTTGCATTCCTGCAGTCAGTCATTTTATCAACACGGTTCAAAACGTCCTCTTGTCTGTATTAGCTTCCTGTGGTTGCCATAAAAAGTACCACAGGCTGGGCGACTTAAAGAAAACAGAGATTTAATCTCTCTCGGCCTGGAAGCTGGAAGCCGGAGATCAAGATGTCAACAGGGTGAGTTCCTTGCCTTATAGACGCTGTCTCCTCTGTGTCTCTTCACGTTAACCTCCCTCTGTGTGTGTCAGTCTCTGCACTTAAATTTCCCCTTTTAATAAGGACAGTCGCATTGAATTAGTGCCACCCTAATGACTTAATTTTAACGAGGCTTCTAGATACGAGGGATTAGTTAGGACTTTTAGGTATGTTTGTTGCTCCTGCTGCTGCTAAGTCGCTTCAGTAGTGTCCGACTCTGTGGGACCCCATAGACGGCAGCCCACCAGGCTCCCCCGTCCCTGGGATTCTCCAGGCAAGAACACTGGACTGGGTTGCCATTTCCTTCTCTAATGCATGAAAATGAAAAGTGCAAGTGAAGTCGCTCAGTCGTGTCCGACTCTTCGCGACCACATGGACTGCAGCCTACCAGGCTCCTTCGCCCATGGGATTTTCCAGGCAAGAGTACTGGAGTGGGTGAGAGGGACGCAATTTAGCCCGTACCAGAATTTATCAAAAATTACAGAGTAAGCTGGCTTAAAATGCTATTTCCTGTTATGTATCTATTAGAACGATTAGAGCAAGTTTTTAAAACGTTACAATACTCCATGCTGGCCAGGATTCGGAGCAGCTAGAACTCCCCTGCGTTGCCGGTGGGAACGCAAAATGGCTCGACTGCTTTGAAAACCAGTTTGGCGGTTTCTTAAAAAGTTAAACACGAATCTACCATACAGCCCAGCAAACCCCACTCCTAGGTATTTACTTAAGAAAAATGAAGGCTTATATTTGTCCAAAAACTGTATGTGAGTGTCTTTTTGTGGCTTTACTCATCATTTTCCCAAACTGGGAACGACCCCCATACCTTTGACGGGCAGGTGAACAGACAAACTGGGGCTCAGTTCCTCATGCTGGAATGCGAGTCAGCAATGAAAGGACAGGACCATCTACAGCCACGCGGACGACCTCAGGTGCCTCATGCTGAGCAAAGAAGCCTACGGTGTGAGTGCGTTTAGATGATATTCTGAAAAGGCAAGGCTAAAGCAACAGGCACTGTGTGAGGTCTGGGGTCAGAAGAGGGGCAGCTGCGAAGGGCCATGAGGAAGTGCCGGGGGCGTTAGAATTGTTCTGTATCTTGAGTGTTGGAGGTGGTTACCTGACCAAATGCACTGGTTAAAGCTCCCAAAACTCTACACTTGAAAGGAGGCATCTTGTCTTACATATAAATTATACCCCCATTAAAAAAAAAAAAAAAAAAACTTTAAAAATGTGATTTCCCTGCAGCCAAGATCTTGCTAGTTATGAAGAAGTGATGCATAAGGGTGAAGAGATTGTTTACCCAGAGGACCTGCATTTGGAGGCGCTCAGTTGATGTTTCTTCACAAGGCCAGCGATTCCCAGTGTATCCCCTGCAGTGGGGGCCCGCAGGGAGGGCTTGGGTGCCCCTTTGATAAGATTAGAGGGTTTCTGGCCAGAGGGGAATGGGACACAGTTTTCTCAGAGCCTTTGCTGGGATAAAGCTGTTTCGAATTGTAGAGAATTTCCCCACAAGTTCCCCAGGCTTGGTCCCAGGGGGTTTTGGCAAAGCTTTTTGGAACTGAGTAGATGTTCAGGGGCCCAGGAGCCAGAATCTCACACTGACAAAGCCTGCGTGGGATGGTGAGCAGAGCGGCATGGTTGCTGGGTGGGTGTGAGGGACTGGGGCTTAGGAGCAGGGCAAGGGTCTCAGCTGACTGGACCTGGAGCTGAGATTAGGACCTCCCTTCCTAATGGGTTGTGGGGAGGAACAAATTCAGAATGGGAGCAGGCCCCCTTTTGGGGAACTGGAAGGTGTTGAAACCAGATAGAAGTGCTTGTTGCAAAGCATAGTGAATGTGCTGAATCCCACAGAAGTGTGCCCTTTAACAAGGGTGATTTTATCTTCTATAGGTTCACTTCGATTAAAAGAAAAAACATTTCTTTCATTAGCAACCTACACTTTTACTCACCCTCTCTGAAATAGCTACATGTAATCTCCTCATTTGGGCTTCCCTGGTGGCTTAGCTGGTAACGAATCTGCCTGCAATGAAGGAGACCAAGGTTCCGTCCTGGGTCAGGAAGATCCCCTGGAGAAGGGCATGGCAACCCATTCCGGTATTCTTGCCTGGAGAATCCCACGGACAGAGGGGCCTGGCGGGCTACAGTCCATGGGGCTGTGGAGTTAGACTGAGCAGCTATCACTTTCATGTATTTACCGCCTCACTTACATATAGGGCAGCAGAGGCTCAGAGAAGTTGACCAACTAGCCAAAGACACAGGCTGGTGAAGTGACAGAGTTGGAACGGGAAGCCAAATCTGGGGCTTCAGAGGCAGAGCTCTTCTACATCCCAGTGACCTTTTTGACTGGAAGGGCACCCACCATGAGGGATCTGTGAGCAGACCAGCTCCGGCCTGGAGATGCCTGGCTCCAGTCCATTGTGACTTTCATCTCCCCTCTTCTGGTCCCCGAGCTTCTTCAAGCTGCTGGACCCCAGCTGATCATCTTTCCCTACAGCAACATCGTTGGCTGAGACCCACCTTCAGGACTCCTGTGCAAAGGGTTTAGTGTTCTCCCTTGGGGTTGCCATAGTTTCCATGTTTTAATCACGTTGTCCCTACCACGACTATTTCAGCTTTCATAACCTGTGTTGCAACAGAAAGAAGATAGACGTAACTGTGGATTGGTCCAGAAAATGTCAACTGCCCCTGTTAGAGCAGCTGGGAGATTCTGATTACTTCTGGGGGCTGAATTCTTATGAACATCAAGAGGGTAGAGGCAGGGGAGGATAGAGGTATCAGAATTGCAAATTCAACTCCCTGTCTTTGCAGGTGACAAGGAAATTGAGGAGAATGGACACACAAACCTCCCTGAATGATCTGAGCTCCTGCACCCTCAGCCGCCCCCCCTCCCCCAATCTCACCGCCCTGTTTCTATTTCAGACGTCTTGTGGCCGGTGGAGCAATGCAGGTGTGGTCGGAACCTGCTGGGCGCTGAGGCAATTACAAAGTGGTGGTGTGGCCCTGGCAGGTCTCCCGGTCTCTCTGAGCTTGTTTCCTTATCTGTTTAAGGCTTGACATCATGACCCCTGCCTGCTGTGGCGGTTACATGTAAAGGGAGAGATGGTGTGTGCCCAGGGCTGGCCCCTAGCAGCGTTTCTCCTGGGAGAGCAGCGGGAAGCCCTGCGGTGGTCCTGACATGGATGATGGTGCCTTAAGGAGGTGGCGGGGAGAGGACGACCGAGAGAGATTTAGGAACAGGTGGACAGAATGGAGAGGGTGGGCTGACGGCGGGAGAAGGGGAGAGAGGGGTCGCGGGGATCCCTGATTTCCAGGTTGGCATCTGAGCGGGTGATGGCGCCGCTGTTTGCAGAGGAGAGCAGTTTGGGGAACAGACTTTGTGAACTTGGCTTTCTGTGTGCAGAGTGACGGTTCTATGTTTGCATCTGGGACTCAGGGAAAGGGGTGCAGGCTGGAGATGTGAGCGTTAGAAATGTTGTAAGTGGGTGCTGTCACCCCAGGGGTCCACCCAGCCCAGTCCGTGCACCTCCCCCTACAGCTTAATCCTGGCAAACCCTCTCTGCCGCCTTCTGCTTTACCCCTCCTGGCCACTGGAGTGACCAGGAGAGGTCAGATGCCACGGAGGTGACATTTCATTTCGGGGGCAGCAAGGACCCACTAAGGGAAGGAAGAGGGGACACTGGTCTGGCTTGAGAAGCTACAAGAGCAAAACCCAGGTCCCCCAAATCCACATGCTCAGGGCCACCTCTGGCGTACAGACAGGAAGGTCGGAGACCCCTGGGAAGAAGGCCACTGGCTGAGCCTGGATGATCTCTGCGATATCAGAAGGACAAGCCTCCTCGTGGAACGAGAATGGCCTGTTCTCTGGAAGGAGCCTGTGAGATGTCAAACCTCCTGCCACCTGGTGGCCTCTGTCACCAACAAGACGCTCTTAGCAAGGGGGGTCCCCCTGCTTGCTCGCCTCCGGGTTGAGGAGCTTGCTCCCTGTACTTGGGCCGCCCACACAGACTTCCTGCCTCCCTCCCCAGGAAGCCCCACTAGTCCGCTCCTGTTTGCCTAACGGCTCTCCTTCCTGTCCATCCCCCCTCGCCTGCAACGAAGCCTCAGAACAACCACCGTAATTATCACAGGATGTTCCCAGTGCGACTGTCTCGTTTGCACTTTCAGTCTGTGCCTCGTGCACGATGCCTGGACGCTGGTGAGGTCCCAGGACAGGGTCTACGCGGCAGGCAGGTGGGGGCAGTTCAGAGTCCTCCCACAACCTCGGTCCAAGCGCCAGTCCCTCCCTGCTGGTTGTCCTCAAGTTGCTGGAACAGCGCGTCTCCCCTGCCACCTTCCCAAGTCACGTTTGCTGCGTTATCTTAAAGGGCCAGCCTTTCCAACAAAATGAGTGCAGCGCCGTGTAAGTGACGTGAGAGGCTCTCAAGTGTAATGTTGAGCCTTCCTGAGTTTGTCCTATGTGTAAGGCAAGCACAGAACGCAGCCCTGCTACCTCTCAGGGCTTAGTCTCAACCACATCCCTGATGTACAGGTGAAAAAAACCTGAAACTCAGAGCAATACCAGGGACTCTGGAGCTGCAGCCTTGGCCACAGCCCCCAGTGCAGAGCAGGGTGGCCACCCAGGAGGATGGATGGCCACCCAGGCGCCACCCCCCCATGCACTGGCTGAGGGAGGAGGCGGCTCTGCACGGGGCCATTGAAGGGCAGCTTGATGCCACAAGTTTGGTCAAGAGGATTAACAGTTCCAAAATGCGTGTATGGTGAGCCCAGGTTTGCATGTGTTAGTAATTTAGGAAAGACACATTTGCAACTTCTAATGCATGGGCCACTCCACGGCCTCACGGTGAAGACCCCCACCCCTGAGATCCACCAGCTCTCTTTCTTGGCCAACAAGACAGGGTGTTGAAAGACCAGAAGTTTCTGCTGTCCTTTCATACCACCCCAGGGACAAGTTAGGGGCGGTACCCAAGCCCCATGCCTCTGCCACCATGCTTCCATCTCTGATCCCCCACTGTCACTCCGCAAAAGCACCAGGATCTTCTCATGACTTGCCAACTGCCTAAGCTTCCCCTCGTGTGTCACTTGCAATGACAGGCACCAACCACAGTGTCTCTCTCTCTCTCAGGTTAAGTCTGGAGGAGGATGTAAGAACAACACTGGGGGGCAGCGCTGCTCCCCAAGGACTCCGACTCCTCTGGCTTCCTCCTCCATCCTCTGTAGGGCGTGGCCTTTGCCCTCATGCCCCCAGGATGGTTGCTAGAGTTCCACCCATCATATTCTAATTCCAGGCAGCATGATTGAATAAGTGAAGAAGAGGCAAGAGGGACAAACCAATTATCCTTTATGATAAAGAGTTGTGGAAACAGCCACTTCTGCTTTTATCCCATTGGTCAGAACTTAGTCACGGAGGCATATATCACAGCAAAGGAGGCTGGGAAACAGTATGTTGGGAGCTGTGGCCAGTTAGAAGTTGGGTTCTAATATCATGGAAGAAAGAGAGCAGATGAAAGGGACAGCCAGCAATTTTTGCCCTTCCCAGGGGATCTGGGGCCAGGACAGGAAAGCAGAAGGCGTCCCCCCCCCACTGGGGCCCCAGCACTTCCCCCACAGGCGAGGGAAGTGAGAAGTTTCCAGTGCCCACACAGCAGATCTGCAGGAAGCAGCTAGCAGAGCCCCTGAGGATAAAGGGGACCCACTTCCCCACCTCCACACACTCCAACACTCCTCCAGACGGGAAAACATGGCTTTGAGGAAGCCCCTAGCACGTCTTCCTTGATGGCAGGCGCTATGAGGAGGCGGCCAGGCCACAGCACGCTGTGTGCCATTTGCACAACACTTGTGGGGTGCCCGGCACATGCCAGGCACACACAAGGGCAAAGATGCCCCGCCTACCACTAGGGCCACGAGACCATGACATCACCTCCACCTCCAGGCCCCACGTGGTGACCCACACCGACTCCTGCCACCAGGGGGCGTGGTCAGTCCCCGGGACTCCAAACGGGGTCCCTGGAAGGAGGGCTGATGCTCCAGCTCACACGGGATGCTGTTCCGTTTTTCATTGTTTTCCTCCTGTCTTGAGAAGAACGGTTGATGCTCATGCAATCCTAAAGCAAATGGAACCTCAGCTTTTGGATTTCCAGTTTACATGGCTGGTTTCATGCACCCTGACAATTCCGTCCTGTTCCCCAAGAGTTAGCAATGTTTTCCTCTCTGCATTGATGGGATGTTGAGAGGAACCAGAGAAGACAGTGGGAGATGGGTAGGCCCTGGGAGGGGGAGCGCATTCTTGTGTTTCCCTGGGAGCCCATGACTGCAGGGACCGGCGTCACTCCGGAGGCTGACCAGGGCCTGTGGGGCAAGACGGTTAATTGTGTATCAAACCGGCCTGGCCCACGGAATCCAGATGTCTGGCCAAATGCCAATCTCAGTATCGCAAGGGAGGTATTTTTTAGATGAGATTCACTTTTAAATTGGTAAGTAGACTTCCAGTAAAGCAGATGAGCCTTCATAATGTGCGTGGGCCTTGTCCAATCAGTTGAAGGCAGACAGATTAAAAACACTGAGGTCCCGGAGGGAACCTCTGAAGAGGGAACTCGACTCCAGATGCCCTTCACACTCCAGGCTAAAGCATCGACTATCCCCACCCCCTGGGTCTCCAGCCAGCCCTGCAGACTGGTGGGCTCCCACAACCACTGAGCCAATTTCTTCCAGTAAATCTGTCTCTCTCGTTCCCTCCCTGTTTTGTGTAGACTCCCATACACACACTTACACACTCACAGATACACATGCACATTCCCCTGTGGTTCTTTCTCGGGAGAACCTCAGCTAGTACATGGGTGTTGGAGACACATTCGTTCCGGCCTCTTGCCAGGAGCTGTTCAGGTAAGAAGTCACTGACCTGGGGATGAGACCCTAGCGTCCCAGCCCCTACAGAAGGTGCTCCCAGAGCAGGAACCACAGAGTGGGGTGACCCAGGGAAGAGCAGCCATGAATGGGAATGGCCCCAAAAGGCTTGAGGTCTCTGGGAAGGGATCTGATGCTCCCCAGACAGCCCTCTTCTGAAGGTGGTTGGTGAGGCAGCCATCAGACCTATGCACAGGGCTGCAGAAAGCGTACACGGGGTGGGCTGCCCCTGCAGCGTCCCTGGCGGAGTCCCCGTCTCTCAAGTCCAGCTTCCGGGCAGAGTTACCCCGGGACCCAAGACATTCTCTCCACTGGCTCTGCCTGCCGCCATCTTTACTTCGGTCTTCTTGGCCTCTTGGCGCTGCCACCCTGGCGCTTGCAGGGGTGGCTGGGAGGCAGTGGGCTATGATGTCGGCCTCCGCTGTCCATAGACCCTGGGTGGGGGAAGGGGGGGAGACTTCATTATTTTTTTATTTGAAATACAACGTTATAAGATTCTAAATGAAAAAGAATAGGAATGGCAGTAACAAACAAGATTCTACCTCTCAATATTGTCAAGAGACTAAGGTTGTCTTATATTTGAAACTCCAGGCAGAAACAAAGTGCTCCAAAACACCTAAACACACAGGTCCCGAAACGAAGGTTGGGAGTGGGAAGACTGGAGCAGAATTGGAGCCCAGCTCGGGTGGCTGGTCGGCCCCCGCCAGGGCTGGGTGCCCTGGCCCCGGCCCCAGCCTCTTGCCAGACTTAGCTCAAGACCCGTGTGGACTTCTCTCCCCCTCCAGCCCTGCCCACACCCCAGACAACCTCTGAGCCCTCTGGGCTTCACCTCCCGGACCTGGGGCCTCGTTTCCGAGTCTGTCCTGGCCTCTGCTCCTCCCATAACCCAAGCCTGTCCCTAGAGCCTCCTCAGCCAAATTCTCTACTATGGTGAATTCACGCCATTAGGACTTTGTGGACTATTTCCCATCCCTCACATTCAAAGAAACGTTTAAATCCACTATGAACAACTGGCTGTTACTCAGCCTGCTCTGGTCTGGGAGCTTTTGGCTCCAGGGTTGTGGCCAGTAAACACCTGTGACACCATTTCCCCCAGAACACTTAAATGAAAGGGCATAAAATGAGAGGTTGTTCATCTTTTCTGAATCACTAACATAAAGGAACAGTGAGAGGGACCAGGGTTAGCCATAAGGAAGAACTTCCTGCATAGGCCCAGCAGCTCCTGGTGGGTCGCACGGGCCTCACAAGCTGGTACAGGATGGCATGAGCATGGGTGCTAATGTGACTTCAGCCATCGCTGGGATGGCTCAGACGCCCAGACACGTGGGTGTTCTTGCTCAAGATGTAAACACAAAGCAATAAAGGAAGGAGGAGCGGAAGAAGTGCAGGGCCATTAGCACAGTGACAGGCAGAACACGCAATATTATAGTAAACTCCTGAGTTCACGATAGGGCTAGTAAATGTGGAAATTACAAATATTCTGGGAAGAGCTTTGGCTAGAAGTTAAATGAAACAAACCTGCTTTGGCGTGAGTGAAGGAATAAGATGCATGATTTGGGGCAGGTTCTAGATCGCCAGATGGTCAAACACCAAAATCAGATTGATTATATTCTTTGCAGCCAAAGAAGGAGAAGCTCTATACAGTCAACAAAAA
>SJYA01007561.1:0-18087 GCA_006410615.1 Neotragus moschatus | reverse complement strand
CGCCCCACCCCTCCCTCCAGGCTGTGCAGAGCCCTGTGTGCGCTCCCCGAGCCACACGGCACATCCCCGAGGTCTGTTTCACAGGAGCTGCTGTGCGTTTCCGTGCCACCCTCTCCGTTCGTCCCTCCCTCTCTGCCCCTCTGTGTCCACAAGGCTGCTCTTTGTGAGGGACACATGGTCAGTGGCTCCCTGGGCTCCGTGGCGTCCTTGTGGCCGAGAGCGCAGAGGAGACGCTCAGGGAGTAAGGAGGGACATGGACTCCTGCCCTGCCCGGAGTGTGGGCTTCCCCCGTCATAGCCCCCTCAGGGCCTTGTCCTCTGCCCTCCTGGGAAGTGGCCCCTGGGAGCTTCCTGCCTCCTTGGGGCCCCACAATCCTGGGGCAGGGCTCTCTTATTCATTCTGTGCTTTTTGTCTAAAACGTCTGTGACAGTAAGCTGAGTTAGATCTATGAGTTATCTGGAGAAATTGATATTTACTTGTTGTTGAGTTACTAAGTTGTGTCTGACTCTTTGCGACCCCACGGACTGCAGCACTCCAGGCTTCCCTGTCCTTCACTATCTCCCAGAGTTTACCTAAACCCATGTCCTCANTCTAAAACGTCTGTGACAGTAAGCTGAGTTAGATCTATGAGTTATCTGGAGAAATTGATATTTACTTGTTGTTGAGTTACTAAGTTGTGTCTGACTCTTTGCGACCCCACGGACTGCAGCACTCCAGGCTTCCCTGTCCTTCACTATCTCCCAGAGTTTACCTAAACCCATGTCCTCAAGTCGGCGATGCCATCCAACCATCTCATCCTCTGTCGTCCCCTTCTCCTCCTGCCTTCAATCTTTCCCAGCATCAGGGTGTTTTCCAGTGAGTCACCTCTTCACACCAAAGGATTGGAGCTTCAGCTTCAGCATCAGTCCTTCCAATGAATATTCAGGGTTGATTTCCTTTAGGATGGACTGGTTGGATCTCCTTGCAGTCCAAGAGACTCTCAAGAGTCTTCTCCAACACCACAGTTCAAAAGAACCAATTCTTTGATGTTCAGCTTTCTTTATGGTCCAGCTCTCACATCCCACACATGACTATTGGAAAAACCACAGCCTTGACTAGACGGACCTTTGTTGGCTGAGGGATATCTCTGCTCTTTAGTACACTCCAGGTTTGTTACAGCTTTTCTTTCAAAGGCCAACCATCATTTAATTTCATGGCTGCAGTCACTGTCTGCAGTGATATTTATTTAGATATGTGTTAATCACCCACTGGTTGTGTGAACTGAGCAATCAGGTTACAATCGGACTTCCTCCCCCCACCCCCCATTTTGAAAAGTTGCTTTCCATCTAAGTTGATTTGGGAGCCTGAGATGCGAGTTTTCCTCGCTTGAAGTAGCCTTGTCAGATATTCATGGTTTTCACGGTAGCCTATGAACATTTGTCGCCAGGTGTTTAGGATAATGGCTGTAAGTCAAGAGTACAGCCAACATTTTACAATAACTTTAGATACAGTCTATAACATTTTGAGTCTCATCTGTAGGCATTTGGGATCACTGGGCTGCACACCTGGAACGACTATGATATTGCCCGTCAACGATACCTCAATGGGAAGAAAGAAGGACTTCCCTGGTGGTCCGGTGGTTAAGGGTCCGCTTTGCGAGGCGGGGACACGGGTTCGATCCCTGGCTGGGGAGCGAAGACCCCACATGCTGCAGAGCACCCGGGCCCACGTGCTGCGACTGCCAAGACCACAGACCGCAGCTGGAGCAGTGGCCCCTGCAGCGTGGGGCAGCGAGACAGTCACATGTGAACACGTGTGTGTGTAAGTCAGCCCTCCACGCCAGCTAGTCAGTGTCTAGCCGCTGGCATGACACGGGAAAGGAAAGGGTGGAGAGCGACGTTTGGGTGTTTGGGAGGGACGAGCCCTGAAGAGCAGTGGCCTCTGCGAGGCGGCTGCCGGCTGCGAGTCGCCCGTGTGCACTGAGCTGCCTGCTGGGTGGACCGGGCAGGCGGCTCATGGGTCGCTGATTACATAAGGCTGGCTCTCAGGAAGGAGGCGGGGCAGGAAATGCTTGTGAAAGATGAGCACACAGAGGGTGCCGCTGTACCCTGGGATCTGACACCCTAAAATACAGACTGGTCTCGTGTGTTAACACAACGGCTGGGGCGCGCTTCCTGTGAGAGGCGGTGCCCGGTGCCTGTAGGCACCCCCTAGGGCGCATTGCTGGGTGGTTGCACGCATCTAAGTCTGCAGGGCTGGAGGGGAGAGGGGATGGAGTGGAGCGGAGGCAGAGGGTCCTGGGCTAGGGCCAGGCTAGTCTCCAGGGGCTTCTGTAGGAATAAGAATGGGCGAGAGTCTCAGACCCTGGGACTCGCTTGTACGGTGCACACGCTATGTAACCATCCCCGGCAGGAGTACCACCTGAGACACGGACACACCACCTAACCAAAGGAGCCACGGCAGGAGGACCAGGAAGGCGGGGCCCACTGGGCATCAGGAGGGCCCCCCTGAGGGTGGCATCCCCGCAGCCCGGGTGTCCTTTGTCAGGAGGAAGGCTGAGGCCGGGTGCTGCGGGGAGCTGAGTGACGAGGGGAAGTGTCCACCGGCTTTGGCTTATTCAGGAGAGCGGGGCAGCACTCCCCTGGTGGCTGAGCTGCTGGGACTCAGCGCCTCTGCTTCAGGGGGCAGCAGTGTCGACCCCTGGCCGGGGACCTAGGAGTCCGCAGGCCGAGCCAAGCAAGAGTGCATGGGGCCCCCATGGCAAGCCGGGACTCCTGGGCTGCCCAGCCGTCTGCCCTCCTCAGACAGCGAATCGCACATGGCTGCATCTGGGGAGTGATATACTCCATCTCATGCCCACATTCCCGAAACCGTGCAGCCTTGCACACTCCTCTCATCCTTAGCTGGGGAGACCGGGTCCAGCATGGGGCAGGGCTGTGTCTGGGGTCACAGAGACAGATGTGTCCACGCTTCCTCGTCCCGAAGCCCAGACCCTCCCCACCCCGTCCTCCTGCCAGGACCCAGGGCCTGCATCCTGTCCAGTTACACTTGTTCCCCACCTGGGCGTGAGCTGTGGAGCTGGAGTGAGGGGAGGAAGGCCGGGTTACAGAGTTAGGCAGCGCTGGAGGGGCTTCAGGGAGAGGTGAGAGGTCGGCAGAGGCAGAGGTGGGGCGGGGGAGCAGGCAAGCCTTGGGGAGAAACGATGTTTTTCTGGGGGCTCTTAGCTTCAGGGTCCGAGGCCAGCACCTGCATAACGTTAGAAAGTGGCTTCCACGATAGCCCAGACCCAGCGCTCAGGCTGCGCTAAGATCTCAGAGGATCTCAGCCCTGACAAGCTCATAGCCGCCCCCAGCTCTGCCCACGTGGGCTTCAAGGTAAACAGGAGCAACCTGCAGCCCACGTAAGCTGCACAGAGGTTTAAAAAAAAAGTATTAGCCGCCCTCCTGCAAGAACATTTTCAGGTGTCTTACTCTCTCGTGAAATCTCCTCATTCGAAGTGATGTGACCGTAAGTTTATTGTTTTACGGGGAAACTTACAAGAATTGCCTTTTCCCCACATCATCTTGACCTACATTCCCAGTTGAGTAACATTTGACCCAAGTGAGATGGAGACGGACATAGACGCGGATGCAGAGAGAGAGCTATGGGGAGAGAACGACGTGGTCAGGGAGGGGCGTGGCGGGAGAGCGGGTCTGCTACATGTGTGTACACACACAGAGAAACATGTAGACGCACAGGTGTCCTTCTGGCATAAAGCACTCATGTGCTCAGCCGCTCAGCTGTGTCCAGCTCTTTTCGAGCCTGTGGACTGTAGCCCACCAGGCTCTTCAGCCCGTGGGAATTCTCCAGGCAAGAATACTGGAGAGGGTTGCCATTTCCTAGGGGATCTTCCCAACCCTAGGCTTCCCTCGTAGCTCAGTCGGTAAGGAATCTGCCTGCAGTGCAGGAGACCCGGGTTTGATTCCCGGGTCAGGAAGATCCCCTGGAGAAGGAAATTGCAACCCACTCCAGTATTCTTGCCTGGGGAATCCCATGGGCTGGCGGGCTACAATCCACGGGGTCGCAAGAGTCGGACACGACTTGGTGACTAAACCACCACGCCCGACTCAGGGACTGAACCCGTCTCCTCCATCTCCTGCACTGGCAGGCTGACTCTTTACCACTGCACCATCTGGAAGCCCCGAGATGAAGTGTCATTACCGTAAGCGCCCCAGTGTGTACCTCCCATAGACACAATCACTGATCACTGTCTACATGACCCTGAATCTGCCCATTTGGAGGTCTTTACTGACATGGATTTCACCAAGTCGTCAGGCCCATTTCATGTTTTGTCACCTGCCGGACAGCCCCAGTTTTCCCTTTTGGTCCAGGGTTTCACCTGGAAGCATATGTTGCCTGTGGTTGTCCTGTTTTGTCGTCCCCCAGAATCTGCACAACGCCCCAGTCTTGGTGCCTTGGGCCCCAGGCCGTCTTCAGGGGTACAGGATTTGTAGATGACCCTCAACCGGTGCCGGCAGTGTGGACGGATGAGCTGACCCAGGTCACGTGTTGTTGGGCGGACGCCCGGAAATGAGGCTGTGGTCGTCTCCATGGCGTCAGGAGCCCAGGTGGTCCCCCTTCCCCACCCTGGCCGTGCATGCTCATCGCCTGGTCACGTCAAGCAGGCATCTGCCCGGCTTCCAACGGCGAAGTCCCTAGTTCTCCCATGGAATTCGATCGGCCTCGGGATAGATGCTGGGTTCTCGTCCAGTACCGGGAGACGTACAACATACATCTGGCAGACACACAACGTTGTTAGTAATTGCGGATGAGTCTCCCCTGACATGCTGCTGCTGCTGCTAAGTCACTTCATTCGTGTCTGAGTCTGTGCAACCCCACAGACGGCAGCCCAACAGGGTCCCCCATCCCTGGGATTCTCCAGGCAAGAACACTGGAGTGGGTTGCCATTTCCTTCTCCAATGCATGAAAGGGAAAAGGGAAAGTGAAGTGAAGTCGCTCAGTCGTGTCCGACTCTTAGCGACCCCATGGACTGCAGCCCACCAGGCTCCTCCATCCATGGGATTTTCCAGGCAAGAGTAGTGGAGTGGGGTGCCATTGCCTTCTCCGCCCCTGACAGGAGGAGAGCTAAATAACGGTGATCTCTTTCCACGCCTCCCTCTGTATTGATAAGCTGGCATTCTACTCTAGAGTTTTCTATTTCTCCCATGTAGTGATTTATTTATTCATTCATTCATTTGTATATATTACTACGAACAGGCTACAATCCACAGGGTCGCAAACAGTCGGACACACCTGAAGTGAGTTAGCAGGCACGCTCGTAGTCCGCCAGGCTCCTCTGTCCATGGGATTTCCCAGGCAAGAATACTGGAGTGGGTGGCCCTTCCCTTCTGCAGATCTTCCTGACCCAGGGATTGAACCGGGGTCTCTCCCATCACAGACAGATTCTTGAGCACGTGAGCCACCAGGGAGGCCCTAACAAACACTTACACCTGTAACAGTTTCCGTGTCAGTCAAGGCATCTGTGACGTGTGTCTATATTAGAGACATGCAATGTGTACCGATTAAACATCATTGATTTAGCACATACAGTGTGTGTATTTTACTCAGGGCTTCAACTTTTGGTGCAGATCACACTCCACTCAGAGTGATAAAATACTGGCTATATTCCCCATGCTATGTGAGATATCCTTGTGACTTATTAATTTATTTTTTATCTCCAAAGGATCCTTTGTTGACAGAGCAGGACCATGGCGTTTATATATATATATAATATATATAATGTTTGAAGGTTTGGCAGGCGGTAACCCTGCGGCCCACCCACCATGCCCAGATTTTTCTGCCCCCCACCGCCTGCCCTGCACATGGAAGGCAGGTGACTGCCCCCCCCCCCGNATTTATTTTTTATCTCCAAAGGATCCTTTGTTGACAGAGCAGGACCATGGCGTTTATATATATATATAATATATATAATGTTTGAAGGTTTGGCAGGCGGTAACCCTGCGGCCCACCCACCATGCCCAGATTTTTCTGCCCCCCACCGCCTGCCCTGCACATGGAAGGCAGGTGACTGCCCCCCCCCCAGGCCACAAGGCCGTATTCCCCCGCAGACAGCAGGAAATTGGGGATTTTTCCATGGCCACCCCTTGAACTTCAGAAATCAGGAAGAATTCTCTCAAAGAAAACAAAAATACGGAAATCAGTTAAAGCATTTAAATATGGAAAACCAAAGGGAACTGGGTGGAAAGAGGCTAGAGACCAAAGGAAGTGGACCTGCTCGAGAAGGGTCTCGCACGTTCCGCTGCCCGTTGGTGACAGGCCTGAGGCCTGGGCCCCGAGGCTGGCCCCGAGTCTGTGGACACAGCTCCTCCTAGATCGGCCACCGAAGCTCGGGCGCGTCCTGCTGAGCGGAGCTGAGCAGCCGAGACAGGTGCGGCCGTCCTGCAGCACGGAGGTGCCGCAGTCGTTGGCATTGTTCTGCCGGCTACATTCGTGTGGAAGGAACCTTTCAGCCCTGCTGGAGGTCCAGCTGGTCTGCCTTCCTGGCCTCTGTCTGCAGACACCTGGCCGTAGGCTGAGGGCAGCGGCGGTGCAGGGCGCGCCAAGAGTCAGAACAGGTGTGCCGCCTGACGTCAGCAGAGATGAGGGCCCACGGGGCTGGCAGTAGCTCCCTGCTGAAGATGTCCACGTTTTCGGCCCGCCTTTTCACCCCGTCATGACCCGTGGCACGGAGTTCATCATAGAAGAAACTGCTGGAGAAGTGCACCTTTTCAGGGACTGTGTCCATTGCCAAGTCTCCACCCACGTCCGCCACTGGGTTGCTGAGCCAGTTCTGTCCATGGACAGAGTCCCCAAGTCACCTGTGGTGGGCACATGCCTTTATGGGTGACAGGAAGCCCCTCAGCCCAGCATTGCCTGGCATCCACGGGTATGGCTGGCTCCACTGCCGTCCCAGGCCCTTCCTGGAAGGTGCAGACAATTCTGGCAGGAAAATGTCCTCCGGTTCCTCCACGCCCTCACCCGTGCTGAGGGGAACAAGGCTGCCATCTGTCTGAAGGAATTCATCTGAGATGCTCTGCACGCAGGAGACAGAGTCCTCCCGCTGGGCGCTGTCCTGCCCAGCTTCCCCCAGGCCGCTCGGCCTCTCCTGCAGCGCCCACGTCCGGGCCTGGAAGAGCTCCTGGGCCACATGGTCCCTGGCCCTTCACGCGCTGCTCATGAGGATGCTGGCCTCAGGGTGTGCCAGACTTCACCCTCCTTGGGGCCCAGGTGATTCCTCCAAAGCCGCTGGGCAGAGTCCAGGAGACGAGACCCGGGTCAGGGCCCAGAGGAGACATTGGAGTCCAGCCTAATCCACCTTCCTCCCCGGGGGCCCCAGAGGACCCTGGTGGAGACCCTGTCACCTCCTCCTCAGCCATGAGAGCACCTAGCAGACCGGCTGGGGAGGTGCTTCCCGTGGGGAAGTCAAACGACAGCAGGGGAAGGGCACCTGCGGTGTTGTCGCAGCCCCTTCCCGGGGTGAAAGGTGGCTCTTGGGGTGTGCGAGGTTCCCCCGCTGGCCCTGGTGGCACCCCAAAGTTTGCAGTGGAGTGTCAGCGAGGTGCTTCTCTGAGGACAGCAGCTGAGTACGGAAGGCTCTCAGCTTTGAGAGGTGGGCGCTGTGAACAGGTTTTCCAATGAGTAGGGTGGGGAAGGCGAGGCCTCCCAGACACCCCCAGCTGAGCCCAATGGGGGGGGGCAGCCTCTAAGCTGCCGCTTCCCCGCCTCCTCTTCACCTTCGTCTTCCCCTTCTTCACGAGCAGAGGCGTCAAAAGCGGCCCGAGGGACAGCGAGGCGTCCGGGGAGCACTGTGGTCCCTGACCCAGTGTCCAGCCCAAACCCTCCACCTGATTTGAGTCCGGGTTTGGGAGATTCTCTTGTGTCTCTGAAGGCAAAGAGTTCGCCCACAACGCGGGAGACCTGAGCTCGACCCCTGGGTTGGGAAGATCCCCTGGAGGAGGAAGTGGCAACCCACTCCAGAATTGTTGCCTGGAGAATCCCACGGTCGGAGGAGCCCGGCAGGCTACAGTCCACGGGCTCGCCGGACACGACTGAGCGGCTTCACTTTCTTTCTTCCTTTGGGGGGTTGGGGGCCAACGAAGATGCTGCCGCCTGGACCTGGATAAGCGGGGGCTGTGCGGGTCCAGGAGGCTCAGGCTAGTCTTGCCGAGTCTCTCACCTTCCCGTAGCCCGGCGCGGGGAAGCCGGGCGGACAGGCCCGAGGGCGCCTCTGCCTGGCGCGCCTCTCCTGCTGTCTCAGTTCAGGGTTCCCGCGCTTCCGGTCACACTTCCTTTACGCACAGCGGTTTATGCCTCTGAACCCCCGACCGCTTCTCTCTCCCCGCCGGTAACCATCTGCCACTGTTTCTGTGTGTTACAGTCATTCACAGAAGTTATCTGTTAAAAATGAGGCTGTACCGACATTTCGAGATCCAGTAGGCCCCCTCCGAGCATTCTTTGGCAACTGCGTTAGCAAGTCTGGGGATTTCTTTGCAGCAGTTGCGTAACTCGGCTCCTTGGACGCGGCCATTCTTACGTACTCGCTCGAAGCCGCTCCCCACCCCTGCCTCCTCTTTGCTCCCGCTGCTCCGCTCCCGCTAAGCACCCTCCAGCCAGCCCTCTGCCACCTCCATGCGGGAGCGCCTTCTCCACTTTCCCTCTTCCTGGGAATCCCGGATCTCTGTCTAGGGGATCAGGGAGTGAAGTGGGGATGGAGGGAGCTTTCTAGGAACTTTAGACTGTTTAATGGGTAAGGCGCTCAGAACCGAACGCAGGCCCCTCTCCTTGGTGCGGGCCCCGGAGGGCGCCCTCCTAGGTCTCTGGCGCCAGGCCTCCCCATCCCCCGCTCCCCTGACTTGCTGCATTTGCTGTGGAGGGGGGCGGGGGGAGCAGGGGACGAAGGGCTCTGAGCCACGGGTCAGAACGTTCTGGTGCTTTCCAAGGCCGGGGCCCAGCGACGACCTGCCAAATCCCACCCCCCCACCCCCCCACCCCCAGTGAAGCCCTGCCGCTGAGCACTCCAGGGTGCAGACTCAGGCTGTGGTCCCAGCGTCCACCTCCCCCAACTCTCCCAGCAGACAGGCGATGGGAGACTGCCGCCCGGCTCCACCCACTGTGCAGACCAGCACACTGAGGTTCAGAGAGCGACATCGTGGGAGTGGAGCCCAGGACTGAGCCCCAGGTGGACCCCAGTGTGGGGCTTGGGGGCTGCTTGTTGACGGGCGTGGCCTGTCTCCTTGGCGCTGTGTGCCCCAGCCTGTCCACCCCCTCACTGCCACTCCCGTTTACCAACCATCAGAGGCTTTGGGGACCTCAGCACGAATGACTGGGGGGGCCTCTGCGTGGGCTGGAGTCTGTATCCTCCGCAGGCCAGCCAAGAGCTGTCTTCCCCCAGGAGACAAGCTTGTCCTCAGATATCTGAGGGGCCCTGACTCCCCTGAGAGGCTCTGAAAACTGCCCCGGTGGCCTGGGATCCCCCTGAGCAAAGAGGACAGGACTCCCCAGTTGTTGAATTGGAGCCTTGGGGGTGGGGGCTGGGCCCTGAGAGTGTCCTGTGGATGAGCCCAGGAGGGGCTGCGTTGGGCTGACCCAGGGTCCCCACCTCACTCCTCTCTTCCCCTGCACGGCCCTGTGGCTGCCCGAGACCCTCCCATTGGCCGCCTGCCCCCTCAGGACCCCAGGCGAGAGGAAAGGCAATGGTAGGGGCGGGAGGCNGTGGATGAGCCCAGGAGGGGCTGCGTTGGGCTGACCCAGGGTCCCCACCTCACTCCTCTCTTCCCCTGCACGGCCCTGTGGCTGCCCGAGACCCTCCCATTGGCCGCCTGCCCCCTCAGGACCCCAGGCGAGAGGAAAGGCAATGGTAGGGGCGGGAGGCCTCTGGGGGCCAGAGTGGACTGTGGTTTAGGGAGTGGCTTTCTGAGGAGGTGGAGACCTGGGGTGAGAGTGAGACCATTCCAGGGAGGAAGGAATGTTCTGGAGAGCCCTAGACACACAAGGATGGGGGGAGAGGGAGGAGGGGGGAGGGGAGGCGGTGGCGGCTATGCGCTGCTGCCCCAGGCGCAGGGGCCCTGGATTACGGCAGAAACACACTGGGCTGTGAGGCTCCAATTGCTTCATCAGCGTCACGCATGCCGCTGTGTTGCAGATAGGCTAGAGAAAGCCAGCGTATAAATTAGACACTCAGTAGCACCTGAACTCAAGCAACGTAAACCACTGGGAGAGAAATGCTTATGTGGCTTTACTGTGCATCCCTGGCATACCCCGTAGCAGTCATGAAGATTCAGAAAAGACAGAGTAGTAATCGCGGTTTTGCTCTTACCGTGGAGTTTCAGCTGGAGGCGTGGGAATGGGTCTGCCAGGTCTAGAGACCCTAAAAAAAGCAGATATGGGAAAGCACACGTGTGTTAAATGGCTCACCGTTGTGTGAAGTCGTCTGAGTGTGTGTGTGTGTGTGTGACTGCAGCCTTCGGATTTGGAGCAGAACAGAAGTGAGAGCTGAGGTTGGGGGGCCTCCTCTGGGGCATGATGAACAGCCTTGAGTTCACTTAGAAGAGTTTGGAGCTCGCCCTGAAACTGGTGAGGATTTTGAGCGGGACACGGTTCTGAAGGGGCAGGTAGCAAGGTGCTGTGTGGAGGGTGGACTCGGGTCGGGAGCCCAGACCTGGGAGCGTGGGCTTCACTGGCTGCCTTGGGGGGCGGAGACCCGGTGAGCCCCAGGGTGGGGGGAGCAGACCCCGAGTCGGGGTGGCGCGATGCTCTTCCGCTCACCCGGGAAGACAGCTCTTCCTCCTGGGCATGGGAGCCAGGTTTTACCTCCCACAGTTCCTGCCCAGCGGGCTGGTCTCTCCAATCTGCTTGGAGAAATCACTTGAGGTATTTCTGTTTCTTTAGCGCCCCCTTCAAAGCTGGGTGTCACCCTTCACGCCAGACTGTGGAGACCTTTCAGGATTGAGGCCCAAATGACCCTCCTATTGGAAGGCATTAAAACACACACACACAGACACACACGCACACACCCACATACGTGTGTGCACACACAGAGTCACACGCTGTAAATGCAAGGTGTGGTCTCACCACTTCCGAGATGATGAAGGCCGCTTCCTGCCTTTCCTCACTCGGTTGCTCTGAAATGACAGCCCCCACCCCAACACGTGTCGTAAGAGTTCACTTTGCCCGAATCATGGAGGAAGAAAAGCAGTCGTTCGCGGAGTTCTGGAGAAGGCATCTGGCGGTCTGGGAAATGAGAAGGAGGCGCTCCCCGCGCCGCGGGAAACAGAAGGAAGAATCCCGACACAGCGCAGCTGTGGCCTCACCGCAGCAAACGAGTCTTGCACTGCAGGGGAGGGTTATGGTCTTTCCAAACCCATCTGGATAGGTCTGTGGGCAGACGCCGCCGTAGACAGCTGCTTCCCACGTGGGCATCAAATGCAGACATGGATGGCAGAGGAGTGGGCGTCAGACAGTGCGCAGCGGAGGGGCCCCGCGTGGCGGGTGGAGGCGCGCCCTTTGCCGCCCCCTTTCCGTCTATAACCAGGGAAGTGCCCACAGCTCAGCCGAGGGGCGCACGCCGGGGCGCTGGGTGAGAGGGAGGGGAACTGACGCCTTCGGAGGGTCCCTTGCTGGGCGGGCGCCCNAGCGGAGGGGCCCCGCGTGGCGGGTGGAGGCGCGCCCTTTGCCGCCCCCTTTCCGTCTATAACCAGGGAAGTGCCCACAGCTCAGCCGAGGGGCGCACGCCGGGGCGCTGGGTGAGAGGGAGGGGAACTGACGCCTTCGGAGGGTCCCTTGCTGGGCGGGCGCCCGCCATCCCCGCTCTCCGGCCGCAGCCCCGGAGGAGCCAGCGGCGGCAGGGAGGCGGCGCAGGAAACCTGCGTCCCCTGTCCTCCGGGCCCCCATGATCCCAGGGAGCCAGCCGCGTGCCTGGGGCCATGACCCACCAGGCGCGGAGATTCCCGGGACTTCCCCATCCGCAGCGGTGGAGCCCGCAACCCCGACGGCACTGGGCGCGGCGCACGTCTCCCCGCTTCGCTCCGCGGGGACAGACCCTGCGGCTCAGGGGCCCCAAGCTGGCGGAGGAGCCCGCCGTCCTGGGGACCCGGGCGCCGACGACCCTGGGGCCACCAGCGTAGTGCCGGAGGTGGGAGCTCCGACAGAGGCGGCGGACCGTGGGAGGCACCCGTTCTCAAGTACATCCCGGCGACTCGGCCGAGAGAAACCCCAGGCCTGTGCTGCGTCTCTGCCACCTACTGGCAAACAGAAGCAAGGGCTCCTGTTTCCACGGCGTCGCGTCCTTGAAGCAAGCAGACAGGGGCCCCAGGACCGGAGGCACTCGAGGCACAAGCGTGAAGAAGCACCGTGACATTGGGCCACAGACAGAGGAAGGAGCCGAAGGTCGCGGAGCGCTCCGATCTGGTGGAGGCTTCAGAGGGCTGCCGTGAAGAAGGTCAGATGCGCGGTAAGGAAACTCAGCAAGGCGGCTCAGCGAGCTCAGGGAAGTGATGAACGCACTGAAATAACGCATCACCAAGGAGACCGAGATTCTAAAAAAAAGGAAACAGAAACGGTGGCGCTGAAGACCTCAGTGAACAAGATGGAGAATGCCCAGAGAGCCCTGGCAGTTGGCAATCAGATTGCCAGCAGTGGTTGGATGAGAGAGAAAGCAAGGGAGTTCCAGGAAAACATCTGCTTTGTTGACTAGGCTAGAGCCGTTGACTGTCTGGATCACCACAAACTGCAAAATTCTTAAAGAGGTGGGAACACCAGACTGCCTTGTTTCCTGAAAAACGTGTATTCAAGTCAAGAAGCAACAGTTAGAACGGGACGTGGAACCACGGACAGGTTCCAAGTGGGGAAAGGAGTACGTCAAGGTTGTATGTATGTTGTCACCCTGCTTATTTAACTTGTATGCAGAGTACATGCAAAATGCTGGGCTGGATGAAGCTCAAGCTGGAGTCAGAATTGCCGGGAGAAATATCAACAACCTGAGATCCGCAGATGACACCACCCTAATGGCAGAAAGCGAAGGGGAACTAAAGAGCCTCTTGATGAAGGTGAACGAGGAGAGTGGAGAAGCTGGCTTAAAACTCAGCGTTTTAAAAACAAAGATCATGGCATCCAGTCCCATCGCTTCGTGGCGAATAGACGGTGAGACAGTGAGAACAGTCACAGCCTTTATTTTCTTGGGCTCTCAAATCACCGTGGACTCCGGGAGCTGGTGATGGACAGGGAGGCCTGGCGTGCTGCAGTTCCTGGGGTCACAAAGAGTCGGACACGACTGAGCGACTGAACCAAACGGAAAATCACCGTGGACAGCGACTGCAGCCATACTCCTGGGAAGTAAAGCCAGGACAAACCTAGACAGCGTATTAAAAGGTCCACCTAGCAAAGCTATGGTTTTTCCGCTAGTGACATACAGATGCGAGAGCTGGACCATAAAGAAGACAGAGCGCCAAAGAACGGACGCTCTCGAACGGTGGTGTTGGAGACGGCTCTCGAGAGTCCCTTGGACGGCAAGGAGATCCAACCAGTCCATCCTAAAGGAAATCAACCTTGACTGTTCATTGGAAGGACTGATGCTACAGCTGAAACGCCAATACTCTGGCCGCCTGGTGTGAAGAGCTGACTCACTGGAAAAACTGGCTGGGAAGGATTGAAGGCAAGAAGAGAAGGGGGCGGCAGATGATGAGCCGGTTGGATGGCATCACCAGTTCAGCGGACATGAGTCTGAGCAAGCTCCAGGAGAGAGTGAAGGGCAGGGAAGCCTGGCGTGCTGCAGCCCATGCGGCTGCAAAGAGTGAGACACGACTGAGCAACTGAGCAAACATCTGGGAACGTAGAGGAGAGCTGACTAGAGGAGGCAACGGTGGACCCAGGAGGCGCCTCTTGCCTCTTTATCTCCCTCCAGCAGACAGGCGGGCTGCAGACCCCCGGGACGGGAAGGATACTTTGGTGAACCCTCGAGATTGAAACTAAGGTGGGGAGATGCCCCCCTTCCTTCCTCCCTGTCGAGGGGATTGCTGGACACAAAGGACAGACAGGAGAAGAGGACAGACAGACTTTCGGTCACACTATCAGTAGATGGGTCCCTCCTCTCCGGGCCCCCAGGCGCCCCATCTCACACACCTTCCCTCCCCCTGCAGGCTGCCACGTCCGAAGCCCCCCAGGACATGACCTACGCCCAGCTGAACCACTCGACCCTCAGAAGGGGGACAGCAGCACCCACTGGCCCCCCGGTGGGGAGCCCCCAGCAGACCCCAGTGAGCACGCGGGTCTCACCGTTCGCTAGCCCAGGAAGGACCCAGACCCCAGGCTCCAGGGACCAGATCTCAGGCACCCCAGAAGGCATGGGAGCTGCCAGCAGTGGGCACCACCTAGCCACCAGCAGCCAGTCCTGACAGACCACCAGGAGCCCCTGGGACCCTTTGGCAATCACCTAATTCTACCCTCAAGGATACCTAATATCCTCATATTTGGGAAATAATGCAACAGGCATCTCAAAATCTATGTGTTATTTGAAAACCCAAACCAAAAATCCAAACAAAGAAACAACCAAAAAGACTATAGGAAATGTTTCTGATGAATGATAAAATACATAATACATATCGGACCTGTGAATTGAGAAAGTTGAGGACCATGAATGAATATACCGGCGAAGCCTAAAAGAAACCCGAAGACCTAGGCTATCATACCAAGAATTTAGGGAAAGTAGAGAAAATTTCAGATAAAGGTGCAATTTGGGAATAACAGGGACAAAGGTAGCTAAAAACGAAGGCAACCACAGAGTAGAAAAAATCAGCTAAGGCAAAAAGAAACTCTTTCTTGACAACGTTCGTACACCCTGGCCACCAGGCCCAAGGTAAAAAGAGAGAAAGCACACATTTCTAATATTATGAAAGAAATTGCCAGGACTACCACAGGTTCCACAGACTTTATAAAGATAGTGGGAGAACATTGTGAAACGTTTCGAAACGTGCCAACAGAAAAGATACAGGTGAAATGGTCACCCTCCCGTGTGCACTTTCAGGTGGTAAGCTGCGAATGCAAGACTGACCGGATCTTCTGTCCCTCACGCATCGACTCTATAGTCAAACGCCCACGACTGCGGTATGTAGACTCCACAGAAGTCAGACTGAGGCGAATGGGGTAGAATGCCGGTTACCGGGGCTGGAGTGCGGGAGAAAGAGGGGGACGTTCTGGTCAAGGTCACGGTCTCCCAGTTACAAGGTGAGTAAGTTCTGAGCATCAGATATACAGCCCGGCAGTTAGAGCTGGTAACACCGTATCGCATTTTCGAGTCTTGTGAAGAGAGCAGATCTTTAAATGTTCTCATCACGAAGAAATGGCAACCGAGTGATGAGCTGGAGGCCTTAATAAAGCTACGTGGGAACCATTTTCCAATGCACGCGTCACTTCAGGAAACTTCCCTGGTGAGTTCTTCCAAACACTTAAGTACCAATTAAAAGAAAAACTAAAATATTTCTCCATGTAATTTAGCTGGCTGTGCTGGGTCCTCACGGCAGCACGTGAAGTCTTTGTTCTCCAGCGGCAACTGGGGTCTTCAGCTGCGGTTTGCGGATCCTTAGTGTGACAAGTGGTATCTTGCTCCCTGACCAGGGATGGAACCTGGGCCCCTGCACTGGGGGCATTGAGCCTTAGCCACTGGACCGCCAGGGAAATCCCAAACAGTTATGTACTTAAGCACACACACACACTGCGTACCTGCATGAACTTTTCTTTCAAACAGAAAAAGAAGGCATATACCTCACCACTTCAACACATGTATCAGGCCAGAAGGATATATTCACCAAAATCTGACAAGAGAATTTGAAACGGAAGAGGGAAAGGATGATCTCTCCCATGGGCTTGGATGTAAATCCATGAACAGTGCACACAGTCAGATTTAGTGATATGTTCAAGGGACGGTACTCATGACCGTACTGTGGGTTGGTTGGTTTGTTTTTGGATGGACAGAGTAACTTAAAATTTTAAAAATCTATCACATCATGCAATATATCGATATAACAAGGGAAAGAATAATCACCTCAACACATGTAGGCAAAGCCTTTGATACAATATGCTATCAGCTTCTGCCGGAAATAAAGTCACATCAGAAGTAAAAAGGGATTTCCTTTCATCGGTGAAGGCATGTTTAACAACCAGCCCTGGACACCACTTGTAAAGATGAGGACGGGGGTCCTCTCCTCTGTGCCTGGCAAGGATCCACGTATGAGCCCACGACCATGGCTCTCACCCGCGCGCTGGCGGCACCTACCAAGGAAATGAGATCAGCCAGAGCCGGCGTCTCTGAAGAGGGCGAGAACCAGACTGCATTACCAAGAGACTGCGTTACCAAAGGACTGCGCTCCTGTGTGCGCAAAAAACCAAAGTAACACAGAGATGTTCTGCTCTAGTTGGGAAGGAGTTCTCTGGGAGTTCCCTGCTGGTGCAGTGGCTAAGACTCCACACTCCCAGTGCAAAGGGGCCCGGGTTTGATCCCTGGTCGGGGGACTAGATACCATAGGCCACACCAAAGACCTGGTACAGTGAAATAAATAAAGAAAAAAGGTTTAAAAGTCATTTTTCCAACATTGCTGGACACATGATCAATATTTAGAATTAGCTGCCTTCCAGAATTCCGGTCCTGGGCTGAGATGAGCGAAATGAAACTTCTTGTTTCTTGACTTCACGCCAGTTAGCCTGATTCCATACTCCTGACCTCTGGAGCCGTAAAATCATGTAAGTGTTTCAATTCACCAAGTCTGTGGCCATTTGTGGTAAACGGCAACCAATACAACCACTTACGTTTTCTTTTGGTTAGAGTTTGCATAGTACATTTTTAATCCTTCTACTTTTTTTAATGGCATAAAGCCTACACACTGATATTTTCCACTGTTGAAACATGATTAAAGCGTGTAGCTCAGCAGCCTTAAGCACATTTACCATGCCGGCATTCATGACCACTGTCCCTCTTCCAGAACGTTTCCGTAACCCCAGACAGAAGCTCTGTACCCGTTAAGCGAGAATCCCTTAGGTCCTCTTAGAACCAGCCCCTGGTCAGCCCCGTTCCAGTTCCTGCCTTTAGGGACCTGCCTGTTCCCAGTGGTTCATGTCAGGGAAATCATAAGTGGGAGATACTTTGCGTCGGGCTGACGTCACATGGAGAAATGTTTCCCAGATCCCTTCATATCTTTTATATGTTGTATCTGAAGCGAGCTTTTCCTAAACGTCACAGTGTAGGGTCTTGGTGGCGGTGGTCTGTTCTTAAACCAGTCTGACAATCTCTGTCCTTGACTTGCTGTGTTTGGCCCATTCTCATAATGTTAGTACTGATAAGATTGTTTGGGTTTACCATCACATCTTTACAATGGTCTTCCTCTCCGTTCTTGTCCTTCTGTTTACCCTTTGCTGCATTTCCTCGGATTTAGAAGTATTTTTAGCGTTCCGTTTTAATTTTTCCATTGGTGCTATAACCGAACCCCTTTGCTGTTTAAGTGGCTGTCCTAGAGAGTATCAGGTCCATACCCAACTTTACACGGAAAGAGAATTTCACCTCTTNTCTCCGTTCTTGTCCTTCTGTTTACCCTTTGCTGCATTTCCTCGGATTTAGAAGTATTTTTAGCGTTCTGTTTTAATTTTTCCATTGGTGCTATAACCGAACCCCTTTGCTGTTTAAGTGGCTGTCCTAGAGAGTATCAGGTCCATACCCAACTTTACACGGAAAGAGAATTTCACCTCTTCACGGGAAACGTAGAGACCTTGTAAGTCTATAGGTCACATTGTTCTCACCCCCTTTATTTTGTAGTTGTTATGAATTTTATCCCTACACTCCATCCCAGGGCCCTGTCGGGGCCTATGGGACCAGGTCAAGATGGGTGAGTTCTCCCCCGAGCCCCTGCTTCAGCCCCACGACAGGCCCCAGCCCTGCCATCGGTGGGGGAGCGCAGTGTGTGTGGTGACTGGTCTGGGGACAGCCTTGCAGCGACATCTGGGGGAACTGAGGGGAGAAGCTGCCCAACCCCTCAGCTCTGCGTCCTTTTCAGGAATCCCCTGACACCCTCCATCTAGCCCGACCCAGGG
>SJYA01007560.1:3823-17714 GCA_006410615.1 Neotragus moschatus | reverse complement strand
CAAAATTCTCCAAGCCACAAACACGAACCATGAACTTCCAGATATCTAAGCTGGATTTGGAAAGGCAGAGGAACCAGAAATCAAACTGCCAACATCCGTTGGATCATCAAAAAGCAAGAGAGTTCCAGAAAAATATCTATTTCTGCTTTATTGGCTCTGCCAAAGCCTTTGACTGTGTGGATCATAACAAACTGTGGAAAATTCTTCAAGAGATGGAACTACCAGACCACCTTCCTCCTGAGAAATCTGTGTACAGGTCAAGAAGCAATAGTTAGAATTGGACATGGAGCAACAGACTGGTTTCAAATCAAGAAAAGGGTACGTCAAGGCTGTATATTGTCACCCTGCTTATTTAACTTATATGCAGAGTACATCATGAGAAATGCTGTGGATGAAGCATAAGCTGGAATGAAGATTGCCGAGAGAAATATCAATAACCTCAGATATGCAGATGATACCACCCTTATGGCAGAAAGCAAAGAAGAACTAAAGAATCTCTTGATGAAAGTGAAAGAGGAGAGGGAAAAAGTTGGCTTAAAACTCAACATTCAGAAAACTAAGATCATGGCATCTGGTCCCATCACTTCATGGGAAACAGATGGGGAAACAGTGGAAACAGTATCAGACTTTATTCTGGGGGGCTCCAAAATCACTGCAGATGGTGACTGCAGCCATGAAATTAAAAGACGCTTGCTCCTTGGAAGAAAAGTTATGGCCAATCTAGATAGCATATTCAAAAGCAGAGATATTACTTTCCCAACAAACGTTGTCTATTCAAAACTATGGTATTTCCCGTAGTCATGTATGGATGTGAGAGTTGAACTATAAAGAAAGCTGAGCACAGAAGAACTGATGCTTTTGAACTGTGATGTTAGAGAAGACTCTTGAGTGTCCCTTGGACCGCAAGAAGGATCAACCAGACACACTTGATGGGAGACAGACCTTGCACGTGTCAATGCTAAGATGATTAATGGGGCGGGCCTTACCATGACAAACCAGCTACCTAACCAAAAGCTTCCTCTTTCAGCAGAACCAAAGCCCAAGATCCACCCATGTGCTCCTGCTCTCTGGCCTTCTCCAGTAAGAAATTCCTGAGCCAACAGGTCAAATGCAATCACCCCTCTCAGATCCTCCTAAAAACATCTGCAAGAGACCACCTCCAACCAGAGGATCCCTGCCCAGGCAATCAAAATCAGCAGCAGCAATATTCTGATCCACACAGCTGGAGTGACAAATCTGAGAGTCGAGAGTCCAAGGAAAAGCCCCAACCTTTGCTGAAAAGCATAAGGCTGAGAAGGATTTCAAGGGCCTCTTCCTACTCATCCAGAGGACAAATGGGGGGTTCCAGGGTGCACAAGAGAATGAGGGAAGAGCCCAGCACAGGCAAGGAAGTGAGTCCAGAGGACACAGGCAAATTATTCATGGGGGAAGGAGTCTCAAGAATTATGAGTCAAGTATGGAGACTGTGGGCAAGGCTGTAAGGATAGATCAAGTCTCATCACGCACCAGAGGACACACACAGGGGAGAAACCCTATGTTTGCAGGGAATATGAGTGAAGCTTCAGTGAGAAGTCTCATTAAGCACCAGAGGACACATACAGGGGAGAAGCCCTATGTCTGCAGGGAGCGTTGGTGAAGCTTCAGTCATAAGTCAACTCTCATCACACACCAAAGGATACAGACAAGGGAGAAGCCCTGTGCTTGCAGGGAGTGTGGCTGAAGCTTCAGTGTGAATTCATATCTCATCACACACCAGAGGACACACACAAGGGAGAAGCCCTGTGCTTTTGGCGGAGGGGGCAGGGGTGGTGGTGAGTGAATCATTACCAATAAACCACATCTTAGCCACAGGAGGATTACTGCAGCCACCACATGCCTCTGCTCTGACGAGGCCTCAGAGGAGGTCTATGACCCATCACAGTCCCGGAGAGTGTGATGAGAGACTTCCTTGGTGGTCCAGTGGCTAAGACTCCATGCTCCCAATGCAAAGACCTGTGTTCAACAGAACTAGGTCCCACATGCTGCAATTAAGACCTAGCACAGCCAAATAATTTTTTTAAAAAGAAAGAGTATGATGAGCACAGAACTAGTTGATTAAACAGACTTTCCACATTCATGACATGAGTGGAGGTAGGTAAACAGCAGAGGGATTCTTTAGTGTTCTGGAGATGTTCATGCCAATTCCCTTCATGGTTTTTTTAACTCCTCTTCTAATAAATTTTGTCTCCAAATAAATCTGAAGCCCATTCTATATACCTCATTCCCCCATTATTACTGAGAGCATTGGGGTCCAGTGGGAGCTGAACCCCCAGGAAGGCATAAGTCTGGAGTCAACTCAGACTGGACACTAGGTCACTGGACAGTCAGTTCCAGGTTCATGGAGAGGAGTCTAGGGTTGGAGACAGACTCACCAGGGAAAAGAATTCCCTGGTCTCCTGGGAAGTGTGGTCTTTCCTCCTAATAGACCTCCACTCTTCTTTGGCCTCTCCTGGTTTCCCTCAGGTTTCCTCTGACTTCCGTAGCCTCAAAGGTGAAGGCCACATGGACATGTGTGTGTGCATACGTGTGTGCCTGGCTCAGTCTGGGCCATCCGCTCTCCTTCCCTCAGTCTTTGCTCCTCCCACAGGGTCATCACAGCATCTGGACTCCAGATTCAAACACAGTGAGCCAATTCTCAGCCTTGTCCTCACCAGCTGTGTGACCTGGGGCAAGGTGCTCAACCTCTCTGTGCCTCTCTTCTAGTCTGTGATACAGGATGGGAGCACCAGTGTTTGAGTCTGATGCGTAAGTACAGGCAGAATCTTGCTAAGAATGCCAGCCCTGCTTTTGCTGTTCTTTGTTACATCCTGCATGTCCTTCAACGTCCACATCTTCCAGGTCTTCAGAGCTAAACGAGGAAGGGGCCATTCAGGCACTCAGCTGTCCTGATGAGGAGGTGTGAGGTCAGGGATGCTAAGGGAGGGTGACCTCCCTTCCCACTACTGCCGTTCCTGCTGAGCCAGGCAGTCCCAGAGCCCCTCCACACAGCCAGGTAGTGCTGACAATCGCCCACCCTGCTAGGAATGGAGNTCCACCACACGCTCCACTCTCACCGCAGCGGCCCTGCAGCTGAACCAGCCCCGCCTGCTCGCTGCTCTGCTTGGCCGCCATGGCTCAAGGACCTTGGCTGAGCAGTGAGGGTGGAGCACCAGAGGATGAGCCTGTCTTCAGCCGCCATACCCCGCCCTGGTCACCGGTCCTATGAGCCCAGCTAGTATCTGAACCCGGGCTGCCTCTGTCTCTTATACACATCTTGGAGTGTCCTTGAAGCCCACACAGCAGCTTCTCTAATGCATGGACCTTGTACCTGACCCCACGTGCTTCAGTCAATGCTGTCGCCCCCTTGAAATTCTTAACTGTGGAATATTTCATCCTTAACACTGAACTTTTATGAATCAAGCCTAGTGGACCACACGGTTCGCTAAGAGCAGAGCAGACATGCACAGCAGGGCCTCAGGGCCCCAGCAGTGGAGCTGAGTCGGCTGCATGTGGGGATGAGGTGGACACAAAACACCCCCCAGGTGAGCGAGGGTGGTGACCCTGCCAGGAAGCCACACTTGCTTAGACCCAGAACTGAGCTCCAACACAGAGAGGAGGCAACGGTGTTTCTTAGGGCTGACCACACCCTCCCCGCTGTGAACGACCTCTGCTCGGTCCTGATCCTTCCAGGATGTGTTCAGGAGGCTGAAGTCTGCCTGGTTGCCAGAAGACATCAAGGAGAGTGTGGGCCATGGCAAGGGGAGGCAAAGCCCAGGGCCGGGGCAGCCAGCTCTCAGGCCCTTCCCTGTGCCAGGCTTGTGAAGCGTCTCTACGTGAATCTGTCGATAATAACTGCCCACTGCTCAGTTCCTTCATGCTTGCTTAAAGGAATAGGTTTGTCTGTGGCTTTGTTTCCCTACAGGAAGGAAAGCAGCACCAACTCTCCATCTTCTGTGGCTTTCGGCAGGGGCCACAGGAGGGAGAGTTAGGGGCGATGCAGGCAGAGGGGCTTCAACTGAAATACATTGGGAAGGAGGTCCCAGAAACTTGCAGGGGCTTCTCACCTGCACCTCCCCCCAGAGCTGGGCCTGGAATCCTCTGGAAGGCTGAGTAGTTTAATGCCTCTTCCTCCCCTCCCCTCCCCTACTCTCCCCTCTCAAAAAGCTCACTCCTGGGCCAGCCCACAACACCCCCAAGTCACCCACAGCCCCACACAAGCCTTCCCTCAGAGAAGTGGGATGACCTGCATGGTGGCAGTGATGATGTTTGACCCCAGAGTTTGGGGTCTTAGCTCACCTCAAGCAAGGGGGCTGGTGGTGTACATATCCTCCCAGTCCCAGGGAGCTGCCAGCAGCCACGAGCCATGATTTAAAGAGGAGCTGGAAGTGGGGCAGTGGGGAAGTGAGCTGTCTGAGGCCCCATCCTGTCCCCACGACACCAGCCAGCCTCCACCTGACACCATGACTGCCCTGCGTACAGGACACCAGCAGTCACGGTGACAGGATGGCCAGCTGCCTCCACCACACGCTCCACTCTCACCGCAGCGGCCCTGCAGCTGAACCAGCCCCGCCTGCTCGCTGCTCTGCTTGGCCGCCATGGCTCGAGGACCTTGGCTGAGCAGTGAGGGTGGAGCACCAGAGGATAAGCCTGTCTTCAGCCGCCACACCCCGCCCTGGTCACAGGTCCTATGAGCCCAGCTAGTATCTGAATCCGGGCTGCCTTTGGGATTAGGACATCACAAAGGCTGATCTCAAAGCTCAGACTCCTGAAAACTTACTAAACAGGCTGTTTTTAGTCCTTTTTTAAAATAGGAGGTTTGCCAGCAGCGGTAGGGGGAAAATTCCTTGGTGGTGCAGTGGTTAAGAATTCACCTGTCAATGCAGGAGACATGGGTTCAACCCCTGATCTGGGAAGAGCCCACATGCCGAGGAGCAGCTAACCCTGTGCACAAGTACTGAAGCCCAGGTGCCTAGAGCCTGTGCCCCACAAGAAGAGAAGCCACTGCAATGAGACGCTCAAGCACAGCAACTCAGCGCTAGAGAGCAACCCCCACTTGCCACAGCTAGAGAAAAGCCCACGCAGCAACAAAGAGCCAGGACAGACTAAATAAATAAATCTTTTAAAAACAAAAAAATAGGAGCTTGCAGCATTCTCTGGTGGTCCAGTGGCTAAGACTCGGCTCCCAAGGCAGGGGGCCTGGGTTCAATCCCTGGTCAGGGAACTAGATCCCACGTGCGGCAACTAAAGATCCTGAGCGCCACAACTAAGACCCAGCAGAGCCGACTAAATAAATACTTAGAAGTTCACCCATAACTAGGAAAAAGCTCCTATAACATTCTGATAGACTTAAAGATCTTATTTTGCAAGTTCTTGTGGTTGACAGCAACAATTTTTTCACAATATGCAGCTGTTTAAAAAAAAAAGTTTAGAAAATACAGAAACTAAAGGCCACCTATAAGCGTGTAGGGAACACCAGTTACTACAGCATCTGGCCACCACAGGAACGCATGTGAGTGTTTTTTTTCTACAAAAGCTTTGAGCCTCCACCTTCCCTTCCCTCAGGCCTCTGTTCTGCTCACCATGAAGACTGTGCTTTGGCCTCATGACTAAGAGGTTTCCATTTAACTCAGAGAGAGGCAGAGGAGCAGGAGCTGTGAGGCTGAGGGTATCATCCAGCCTGTGAGGAGAGAAGCGTGAGTGCTCCTGCTCCAGGTCCAGTAACTTAAGGAAGCCTCAGGAAAGACACCCGGGAAGAAGCCTCTCAAACACCTTCCCTGCAGCTTCCATGATTCCAACACATTCTACATCTCAGGGTCAGGCTTGTGGGTTAACAAACCTCTTGTTGGACATGAAAAGTGTCTTCCCAGAGAATCTGTCCAGATCTTGGCCTAGGTTGGTGCAAGTTTAACATGGAGTGTGTTCAGGGCTCAGGGAAGTTAGTTCTCAAGCTTCCTGGGTTTAGGGATACAGCACATCCTCACCTCCACCCCTCCCATGGTCACAGAGCCTTCTCTTCCAAAGGAAGGTGTTTGGTAACATTAGCTACAAAGATATATACTAAAGAGAAGAAAGACTTTGACAAGCGGAGCTGGCTGTTCTCAGGGGACCAGAGGGGCCTTGGACACTCAGTGTCGGATCCTTGGCCCATCTGCTTCTCCCCCTTTTCACTGAGTGTGCAGCGTTCTACTCCTGGGTTCCTGCCAGGTAGGGGCTCCCAAGTCACTTCAAGCTAGGGTCGGTGATGGGTGAGCTGGATGCCAGGGAACCCAAGACCCTACGGCAGGTCAGTGCACTGTGGACAAGAGCTGGCCTCACTGGACGGTAGGCCGTATCCCTTCAGGACACACTCTTCGGACCCCAGGAGGAGGTGCTGCTGCCCCCCGATGCCCACCTGGGTCTCAAGAGGTAGAAGAGACATGGGATTATCCCTCCCACTTCCTGTCCAGAGAATGACAGTTCCCGAAAGTCAGTGCAGGGTGAGCAAAGTGAGTGCTTGAGTCCCACAGGGTCCTTGTGAAGAGGGGTTTACTCCTGACTGATCCTTCTTGGCTGGTTCTCATTCTGTGTTGTCTTCACATCAAATCTCAGGAGGACAAGGCAGTCCAGGTGTTCACAATATCACTGGCCCAGGGGCTGACGACCCTCATTATGGTGTGTTTATCATGGGCAGGGAGACAGGGTGGCTGCTGCGACACTGCCCTGGATGAAAGAAGAGACCCTCCTAGGCTGTGCCCCTGTGTGGCTTCAGGGGGTACTGGCAGGAAGGGCACCATCTCCTTTACTAAATATTTCAGCCACTGAGTTCTTCTTGGTTTCTGATTTCAGATCTTCTTAGATATGGTCCATTTTCAAAGTCTTTATTGAATTTGTTACAATATTGCTTCTGTTTTCTGTTTTCATTTTTTGACTGCAAGGCATGTGGGGTTGTTACTGAGTCCAAGCTCACTCTGCTTGCTGCACAACAGGGCAATAAAGCAGAGATGGGGTGTTGAGGCAGGAAACATGACTTTATTCAAAAAGCTGGCAGACTGAAAAGATGGCAGGCTAACATCTCAAAGTAACCATCTTGTCACGGTCTGGATGCTAGTGTCTTTTATATAACACAGAGCTGGGGAGGCGAGGAAATAAAGGAAAAGGGCCATTAATCTTGCAACATCTCCTGGAACAGCCAGCCTCAGGAGGGGATGTGTTAATTTCTTCATTCCTGTAGCCATCCACAGGTGGACAGGGCCCTGAACAAAGGCAAAGGGGCAGGGTTCCCCAAGGCAGGCCATTATGTATGGACACTATCCTTGTAGAAACAAACCAACGAGAAGCAAAGGTTAAAGTAAACAATCCAACATGGAGTCAGATTTTGTTCTTCCCTGTAACAATTCCCCACAGTCAGTGTCTGTTCCACAGTTTTATGGGAAAGGGGGTGATGATCGTCCTAACTGCTTCATCAGTTGCATCTTTTGGGGAGTGTCCACCATCGGTACCAGTGTTCCAAATGCTGAGATTTGTCTTCCTTTGTTTTTCTTTGGGAAGTGTCTACTTCACATCTGTAGACATTTTAAAATGTCCACATATAAAAAAACATTTATAACCTAAATGTTGAGAGTTACATTCTATTCAGTGAGCATCTTTTAGGACTTCAAACCAAGGAGGCAGCATCTGAAGTTAAGGAATTTAGCACTTCTCTGTGTATGGGAAGATGCAAGAGTCATCTCGTTGAAATCATTCCCTTTGATATGCACCTCACCATCTGAGCTGGTATCCTGTATTCTCCTTCCTGAGTTTCCTCAAGGCTCCCCACTCCGTGNTTAGAGTGAGTCGTGCCCTCCTGGTGCCAGGGGGCTGCTGCATCTCCAGCATCACATCACACAGTCAGAAGGGGGTGGGAGGAGGACGGCAGGCCCACCAGCAGAACGGCGTTTGCTCCCAGGAGCTCAAAGGTGCTGAGTGGCCACTACTGGCTGGATCCAGTCAGGCAGCTTCCGTTCAAGAGGTCATGTGGCTGTCTCTTATACACATCTTCTTGTCCTTCCTGAGTTTCTACAGGGCTCACTTTAGGGAGTGGCTGCAGTCTGATGGCTGCTAGTCTGCAGGTATTCTTGTCCTTCCTGAGTTTCTACAGGGCTCACTTTAGGGAGTGGCTGCAGTCTGATGGCTGCTGCTGCTGCTGCTAAGTCACTTCAATCGTGTCCGACTCAGTGCGACCCCATAGACGGCAGCCCACCAGGCTCCCCTGTCCCTGGGATTCTCTAGGCAAGAACACTAGAGTGGGTTGCCATTTCCTTCTCCAATGCATGAAAGTGAAAAGTGAAAGTGAAGACGCTCAGTCGTATCTAACTTTTAGCGACCCCATGGACTGCAGCCTACCAGGCTCCTCTGTCCATGGGATTGTCCAGGCAAGAGTACTAGAGTGGGGTGCCTTTGCCTTCTCCCCTGGTGGCTGCTAGTCTGAAGGTATTCTTGTCCTTCCAGAGTTTTCTCAGGGCTCACTTTAGGGAACGGCTGCAGTCTGATGGCTCTAGAGGGCAGGTATTCTCCTTCCTGAGTTTCCTCAGGGCTCATCATGGAGAGTGGCTGCAGCCTTGTGGCTACTATAAGGCAAGTATTCTCCTTCCTGAGGCTCTGGGGAACTAAAGTATGAATATCAAAGAAAATCTTACTGCACTGAAGGTTCCCCTTGAGATGGGCAGGGGTAGCACCAGGACTGCAAGTCTTTTGTGGTTTCAAGCAGTAGCAACCCTGGTCCAGAGCATTGGGACTGGGACAGGGCCAGGGGAGCGGGGGAGGCAGCATCTCACAGCAAGGGGGCCTTTCTGGGATTGTGGGGTTGCTGCTATCTGCTGTCCAGGGTCACCCACTCACAGGGGCCACCCATCGGCAGCCCCACCCCTGCTGCATCACTCCTGCTCTCAGGCCCTCCTCCCCATGGCTGCTCCCACCCCCTCCCTGCTCAGCTGCCTGTTGTCCTTTCAGCTCCCAACTCCTGCCCCTGAAAACAGGAATCTGACTGGCCACTCTGATTCCAGGCCCAAACTCTCCCTCCTGGGGCACCATCCTGCTCACAGACTCAGGGACCCCTGAGCCACAGCTTCTTGGGAAGCTTCTGTTGGTGCCATGGCCATATACCCAGTTCTCCAGCCTACACCTGGGACTGAAAAGTACCAGGTGTTTCAAAGGAAAGGAACCCAGGAGAGGATGTTCTCCTTCCCCTCCAGGCCTGCAACCAGCAGCCACTAATGCTGCCTCCTCTGCCCCCACGCTGCTCATTGGGCAGACAAGCTGTGTTCTGATCATCCACATGAGGCCAAGGCCATCTCAGACCCATCATGGGCCAAACATGAGAGGCTTGGCTCTAACCACCAGGACATAGCTCCCTGACCCCTCAGCCCAGCCCTCACCAACCACTTCTCTCCCTCTGGTTCGTGTGCTTGTCCTATCTCCTGCCCTGTGGACACTGTCCAGACAGGACTTCCCGGACCAGGGTGCGGGAGAAGGGAGGACAGAAGGGGCCTGAGATCAGAGCGTAATGGGAAGGTGGGAGTGTGGAGCATCACCCTCCCCTTCAGCACTTAACAGTTTCCTAGTCCCTGAAGTTAATCACATCAAGGGGAACCTGCTCCCTCATAGTGACAGTCACATCGAAGGATGCCCTAAAGATTTCTGAAAGAGTAAACAAACCGTGTGGAAATTATTATAATACTGTGGTGAAGTATTTGAACTTGTATCACTTGATGTCGTTTGATCATCTCCATCCAAGAGGATACATCTAACCTTAGATTTTATGTTAATTTGCTTTGTCACATTGGCTGAAACTATTAACTCCCCTCCCCTTTGTCCCGACAGGAACCTCTGTGATGTGAGTCTCAGGATCGGATGCAGATGGCAATAATGAAGGCTACAACACAGACAACTCGGCCATTGCTGATACCCTCAGCCAAGACTACCCGGTGCCATGTCACATAAGCTAGGGCACGGAGCCCACCAGCATGCCCACTGCCAAGTTGGACCCACAGGTCAGAGATCAGCAGGGGCCCACCAGTGCTGCAACCAAATCTACACTTGACCCCCCAGCGAGGCACAGACACACCAGCCAATCAGAATAGGCTCCAGCGATAAAGACATAAGACATGACATGGTAAAACCCCTAGAAGAGAACACAGGCAAAACATTCTCTGACATAAATCATACCAATGGTTACTTTGGTCAGCAACAGAAATAAAAACAAAAATAAACAAAGGGGACCTAATCAAACTTATAATCTTTTGTACCATAAAGCAGAGGAAACCATAAACATGATGAAAAAGACAACTTCCAGAATGGGAGAAATAATTTCCAAAAGTTGTGACCAATAAGAACTTAATTTCCAAAACACACAAACAGCTTACACAACTCAGCAACAACATAAAAAAAAAAAAAGAAAACAAGAAAAGGGCAGAACTAACCAGACATGTCTCCAAACATGAAATATGCAGTCACCAACACCACCGACCCTCTAGCTCTCGGCCTGACTCCGAAGTCCAGCTGAGGCCAGCAGATATCCCATGAGCTATGCTCTATGGCGGCCCCTGTATCACTGGTAAGCAGGAGTGTCACAATGCAAGCCAGCAGTACTCAGCCTAGCAGATTGCTAGAATCCGTGGGGACTCATTGACCCATGAACGCTCCCGATTCTGGGCCAGGCAGTGACCCAAACGGGCAGACAACTGAAGAAAGCAGAGTCCACAGCTCAGATAAGATCTAGCCGTCCCCAGACAGGGAAGGGGCTCCATCTCTGGCCAGAGCCCTCGGGATCTCCTGGCTTAAGAATAAAGAGGCTTCAGGCACAAGTGGTGAGAACAGACTTGGAGCTGCTTTTTAAGACATTCAGGGCAGGACACACAGGTGAGTGAAGGCCAGAGGGAGTTCACCATAAAAAAACAGAGTGTCTGGGGGGACAGACGGGCTTGGGTGGAGCTGAGCCCTGTGGGGGCTGGGAGGCCGGGCTTAGAAACCCTATATGCCTCTCTCCCATCTCTGCCTCCTAATCTACTTAACGCCTCTACTCTGCAGCCTGATGTTGTCTGTCCTGTGCAGCTCCACACTCAGACTGTCCATTCATTCAAAGGATATTTCTTTAGAACCTGCCTCTGGCCAGGTCGTGTTCCAGACACCAGGCCAGCCATGAGGAGACAGACAATAACTCCAGTCCTTGGGGAGCAGAAACTCTACCAGGGGCCAAACACATCCCTCCTGTGGCCACCGCCCCCAGCCTCACCCTCCTCAGCCCATTGGCCGGCCCTCCCGGAGCTCCAGCCGAAGGACACGGTTCCATCTGAGCATCTCCTCTCCTCCAAGAAGGTGACTCTCTGGACTCATTGCCCATCAGCCTCTTGCACCCTGTGCCCTGTGTCCTTCTCAGCACATACCACCATCTGAAACAGCCTCCCGGTCACCTGCTTCACCTCAGTGTACCTAGCAATGTTATGCCCTTGGTAAAGGAAGGTCCCAGATGCTTTCACAAACTTTCTGTTGCATTTTCACCATAAACTTCCATCACTGCGGCCTAAAAGAGCTCTCTAGACAGGTGTGGAGCAGGGGTTCAGTGGGCCGGAGAGAGTAGACTCACATGGGCCGCTCCAGTGGTTCAGGATAGGACAAGGGCCTCCCGGCACCGGCGGACCTGGATGCCAGGCAGACTAACTTCATTCTCTCTGGGACCACAAGGGAGCGAGTCTCTTGCTGCTCAGGGTCTTGGCTGCCCAGGAAGAACTGTTAGTTCCAAGGTACTGAGCACCCTGTGTGCTGTTACCTGTTGTCCCTGCGGATCTCAATTCCCTCAGGCAGAGCTCTTTAGGCTACACGCTTGGAACAAACAGGAGTGGTTTAAAATCACAGTCCAGGACCTCCCAGCACCAGCTCAGACCTGGATGCCAGGCAGACCAGCTTCATTCTCCCTGGTACCACGAGGGGGCGAGTCTCTTGTTGCTGCTCCACAATCCAGGTAACACAATCCAGACACAAAAGGCCCCACACAAAAGGCCCCTGCCACGAGGCCCAGGGGTAACACCAGGAACTGAGCTGCTTATCTCCTCCTCAGCATCTTGGGTCTTCCTTAGAGTGAGTGGTGCCCTCCTGGTGCCAGGGGGCTGCTGCATCTCCAGCATCACATCACACAGTCAGAAGGGGGTGGGAGGAGGACGGCAGGCCCACCAGCAGAACGGCGTTTGCTCCCAGGAGCTCAAAGGTGCTGAGTGGCCACTACTGGCTGGATCCAGTCAGGCAGCTTCCGTTCAAGAGGTCATGTGGTGAGCACGGCATGGCTGGCCCTATTAGGCTGGACCACCCGCCTTCTCTTAGCCCGCTGCCCTCTCAGGTTCCAGGGGAAGCCTGCAGGCTGGACAGAGGCCCTGGCAAGGCCTCAGAAGCACCTGTGGCAACGCCCTGCCCTGGCCTCTTGTGCTTTCCCAGGACCAGGTTGTCCCTTGGGGCAGAGAAGCTGCGAGGGCTCTAGACGGGGAGGGTGACAGGGCAGCCACCAAAAAAGGTTTGACTGTTGTTCACTGGCTTCTGACATCTGTACAAGGAAAGGTTACAGAGTGAAAATGATCAGCCCGTCGACACTGCTCATCCTGGCACCGCTCTTCCGTGTCCCACACCCGGCGTTCCAGCACACAGCCCCTCTGCATCTCAGCTTCACCCTCTGTGAGACGGGGACTCTGACAGCCACAGCCTGAGCCCGTGACGGTGACGAGGTGAACTAACCCTTGTAATGGAGTGAAAATGGCTGCAGATTGAAACCATGAAGCTATACTGCCTCTCCCCCTGGTCACCAGCCACTACTCACCCCTCACCTCCCAGGCCAGTGGCCTCCTCACTCTGTGCTGGGCTGCACAGCTGCCAGTGTGTGGAGTTCATTGATTTAACTGTCCCTCGTGGGAGCAGCATGATTGTTTCTGGTCCCATCCCCATGGCCGTTTGCCTAAACAGGTGTGTGTGTGTCTCTGTGGAGTCACCTCCTAAAAACATAAGCCCTGCCAAAGCTCATCCTATTTACATCTCAAACACACACTTACTGGTTACCTCCAAAGCAGTGGTAACCAACACACAAACTTTGCAGAGAGGTCTCCTTCCCCAGCTCAGAGAGGATCTTTAAGGCTCAAACTGACCCGGCTTGCTACCCAATCATTAGAACATGCAGTTTAGTGAGAGGAAAAAGGACACCACACCCAGAGCAACACAACCGGTCAGGCAACATTATGCAGACTGTAAACACAGAATGCCCTTATTTGTATCTAATCTGTTACTTGAAATCTGTTCCGTGAGCACATTACGTTATATTTTAATACAATGACAGGATTCGTGCCTGCATGCTCAGCCTTCCTTTTCCGTCATTTCTGCACAGCCCGGACCCTACGCTGTCGCTGTCGGTGTAGGGGGTCCCTGCACCTTGGAGTCGAGGGCCAGAGCAGGTAGGAGGAAGGGGGGTAAACAGGACCACAAGAGTGTCACCCCGCACTGTCACTCTCAACCCAGGGGTTGGTCCTGCCTGGGGCACCTCCACGAGGCCTCTCGGGGCTTCCAGCAAGTCCTGACAATCCAGGGAAGGAAAACAAGCTGCACAGGCTCAGAGCCCCTGGGGGTGGTCGGGCTCCACCTGCGCTGCCTGCGTGGACTTCGGCTGGAGCCCGGCTGGTCTTTCCCCCACTACCTGCACCGGGTCCTGTGTCCCTCCTGTCCTGCACCCCGATTCCACCCTGCGCCCCCTCCCAGTCCTGCGCCCCACCACTTCCCGCGCCCCCCTCCCTATCCCCCTTCCCGCGCCCCGTCTCCCCATCCGGTGCCCCTTCCCCCATCCTGAGCCCCCACTCCACCCTGCGCCACCTCCTTGTCCTGCGCTCCA
>SJYA01007559.1:7301-17428 GCA_006410615.1 Neotragus moschatus | reverse complement strand
CGGCTCGGCTCCCTTCCTTCTCCACCCTTCACTCTTCCAGGAGAAACAGCTGCGGTCACTCCTGGACCTGAGATGGAAGGCACTCCCAAGCAGCATCGGGCAGGCAGAGAAGCCACTGAGGCTGAGCCGTGTTGCTGTTCCCCCGGAGTTCTGCTCCGTAAGGTGGAGGGCTGACTGGCTCCTGTGACGGGCTCTGTGTTTTTCTGGGAAACCAACCACAGACATATCAAGAAATGTAACAGGAACCGTGGCATTGACCTGGGAGAGAGGAAGTCAGTGTCCAGCGTCCGTCTAATCCTCTGTTCTTCACAGTGGAGAACGGGCTTCCCTGGTGGCTCAGCGGGTAAAGAATCCGCCTGCAACGCAGGAGACCTGGGTTCGATCCCTGGGTTGGGGAGATCCCCTGCAGACGGGAATGATACCCACTCGCGTATTCTGGCCTGGAGAATCCCACGGCCTGTACAGTCCATGAGGTCGCAAAGAGTCGGACACGACTGAGCGACTTTCACTTTCATAGTGAAAAATAAAAACGGTAATACACTTTGGACTAACAGGACTATACCTGAGAGTCAGCTCATTGCTGACACTGCCCAGTAGGGAGACGAAGAACAATTCCCATGCAGACCTCATCAGAAGACATTTTGGATTCCCACGGACATGTCAAGAATAGAATTTTTGTAAAACGTGAGGGTGATGGTATCTGCCCTCCCTCCCTCCCCATGGTCAGCCCAGGTAATCTGTAGACAGAGCAGTATCTTACGTAAGTGGAAGTGCTGTCTGATTGTGAATGAACACCTGAGGATGACCAGAGAAAACGTAACTGGGGACACAGCAAAAATGCTTTTTTTAATTAAAATCTAGAGAGAAAACAAAAAACTCCTAGAGAAACATCTGTTGGAACTGTTACAGGAGGGAGGGATGAAGTGATGGTACAAAAGGCAGGTTTTCTCATTTCTTGACACTGAATTTCATTTTATTTCAATTTATCCCCCAAAAGGCATTTTGGGCAAATGAATCTACACTCGCCTTATTTCACTGTTGCTGTTGACCTGTCGTCAACTGACTCCTACCGCTGCAGAGTCGGAAGATGGCTCTAAAGGTTGTCCCACCATCCCAGCCTCACCAAAGTTGCAGCCAAGTTCAGACTTAGCTTGGCNCTGTTGCTGTTGACCTGTCGTCAACTGACTCCTACCGCTGCAGAGTCGGAAGATGGCTCTAAAGGTTGTCCCACCATCCCAGCCTCACCAAAGTTGCAGCCAAGTTCAGACTTAGCTTGGCAAATCCATTGCCCTGATCGGTAACAAAGTAGCAACTCCAGTTAGCAGACAAAGCTCCGGGCAATGACAGGAAGCGCCACGGACCACCCGGTGCTCAGCAGCGGGGCCCCCACCTGGGGCCCACGAATGAGGGACTGGGGTGCCCAGGTAGCCATCTGACGCCCTGCGGTTGTGGTCTCAGCCAGTTGAGGGTGATTTCGGGCCCTGCATGTTGCACGCTGCCTTCCAGAGGACTGAAGCTGAATCTTCAACCGCAGAACGGGGGCCTAGGGGGCCCCAGGCGGCGCTCCATCTCCTGCCGTGCGGTCGCGTAGGAAGCCACACTCCCTGCGTTAAGGACACAGACACAAGCACTAAGCACAAGCGCTGCTTTCGTTGGGCTCCAGTTCACCATGCTCTTGTTTTCTGCTCGATCAGAAGCACGATGCTCTACTCCGTCCAAACAGGAATGGCAGAACCTGGAGAACCCTCTCCATCTGCCTGTGGCTAGAGCTGCTCCCATTGTGATCCCTCTCTTTTTCTAAAGCCACGGAAGTAAAGCTGGCTTCAGACTGAATTTCAAGCACTTTCTAGTCATCACTGGTCTTATTCTAATAAACTGAACCCCCCCCCTGATTCGTGCTCTTGTCTATTTGGAGGAAACTTTAAATGGCAGCTCAGATCATTTCCCAGATGGGGCACCTCCAGCTGTTGTCTTTTACTGAACTCGTTTACAGGTCATTTCCTTTTCTGCGTCTTTAGGAAAACTGCTTTGCAGTTAACATTTGGAGCTTCTTGAGTCGGTTTTACCTGTAAAAGAAATTGCCATGTCAGCCAGGAGTGAACTGTGCACACAAAATGAAGTCTCTTGTTAGCTGGATGGTCAATACATCTTAAGAACTCTTCGAATACCGATTTCCCTAGAGCAGCCCAGGTTCATGATGGCTCACTGAGAACCGTCCCACCCCGGGTACCCTAAGCATAGTCGTTCACACCTTTTCCTCAGGAGATGAAACCACCCTCTGTCCCAGGTAAACCCACAGGCATTTCCCCTAGAAACCTCATTAAGCTTGCATGACAACGCTGTCTGCATATCATTTGCGTGTACTCTTCCTGTAAACATTTTTAGGGGTCCTCCGCTTTTCAAATTTAAGTCTCATCACAGCACTAGCCTGGCAGTCCCGTGGTTAAGAGTCGACCCATCCACTGTAGGGGGTGTGAGTTCGATGCCTGGGCAGTGAACTAAGGTCCTGCATGCAGCGTGTCACAGTCAAAAAATACTGTGTACTGGGGGAGGAAAAGGCAGTGAGCAGGCGGCCAGAGCCTGCCAGCATGCCTGCGTGGGCAGCGTTCTCAATACCAGAAGCCGGGCTGAGCACCGTGGAGCAGGGATGACCTGAGAAAATAACCCGGGAGCCCGCCCAGTGCGCACCCCTGAGCAGAGTCCAAACCGTCTGCAGACGGGCTTCTGTGCTTTCTTGCTGGAGCTCCAAACAGACCTGCTTCGTCGAGCGCCTACAGGCAGAGGTTGAGCCTCACTCTGAGCAGAAGCGCCGGAGTGGCCAGAGTGCAGGGAGAGGACCACAGGGGTGAGGAATAAACCACGTTTTGAAAGATGTTAGTATTAGATGCGTAGAATGCAGGGGCGGGTGGGCAGTCAGGGCAAAGACTTGCTCCTGGTCTGAGTCCACCCCTGGCACAGAGCACTCTCAGCCCCGCTCTGTGCGGAGCTTCTCCGTCCACCTTCAGGCGTTTCTGCCCTGGATCCCCTGCCATAACACCGCTGACTTCCACCTCTAGGCCACAAAGGAGGCCCATGGGCCACCAGCGGCTTCTCATCAACGCCCTGCTCGCCTGCCTGCCTGCCTGCCTGCCTTCCCGCAGAGCCGAGGCCCCTGATGGCTCCACGCTCGCACAGCGCAGCCTCCTCCTCGCGGGCCGGGCGCCGAGGATGCAGGCGTGGGGCAGATGGACGCTGGGCGTGCTCCCGCAGAGCTCTGAAGACTCGGCTCTCGGGCGGAAAGCAGAAGGACTAACGTTCCCTTGCTCATCGAACACCAGCAAGACCGTGTCTGGTTGTTTTTCTCCAGCTGCTGGAGTTTCACTTGCGCAGCTCTGTGTCCCCACTTGGGGATGACGGAGGCGGCAGGGGGTTAGGAGCGCACCGGCCCCAGGGCAGTCCTCCTGCAGCCCATCCTCCGGACGGAGTTACACATGCCCATCTGTTGACAAAGTTTGCACACTCAGGATGAGCTTCACCCAGTAGGAGGCGGGGGCACCGCACATCCTGGAGGGCTTGGAGCAAGCCCTGCGGTGGTCGGCACCCCCACCCCAGGCTGGACGTGCGCCTTGGCCTCCGCTGGAAACCACCGACTTGTCACTTCAGCCAGGCTTCCGCTAGAAGCACCCTCAGGGTCTCCAGCCTCCGTCCTTGAGCTGAGTCCATCCTCCACTGTCCAGCTGGGCCAGACGAGCGTCAGCGGTCCATCCAGGCGGCGCCCTGTGCCTCCGCGGCCTCCAGCGCCTGCGTCTCCTCCGCTGAGGCGCCTCCCGCCTCCAGCTGCCCTGGGGGCTGCAGCTCAGTCGGCGGGCCGGGGCCACTTCCAGGACACGTCTGCGCGCCTGCGCTCTTCCTTGTTCAGACCCCGCACCGGTCCGACCCGTGGGCTCTGCCTTTGGACGCCTCTCTGCCGTTTCTCAGGCTTTTCCGCCGGATCTTAAGGGACGGGCTCCGTGCTCCTGTTCTCCCTCTCACCCAGGCTTCTCCGTGGGGGCTCGTCCCCAGCCCCTCCCCCGTCCACACGCCCCCGGGACCCCCCTCCCAGGCCTCGGTCCCCACGATCCCCACGGGCCTCGGATGGGCCCCTCCGCGAGCCCGCCGCGGTGGAACCTGCCTCCGGGCGGCTTCGGACGTGGGCCTCCGTGGACTCGTCCAGCCCGCCCGCGGCTCTACCGCAGGCTAGCACGGAGAGACGCAGGGGCCGCGCGCTGCCGCCCTGCCAGCCCCTCTGACCGGTCAGAGCCAGAAGGAGCCTTGGGTTTCTAAATGTGTGCATTCAACAACATATTGGTTTCCTCCCTGGACGGAGGAGCATGGCTTGTGTTAATTCAGTTCTTGGCAGGAGCTGCAGGTGGCGCGGGGTGCGGTGGTGTCACGGGTCTGCGGAGGGTCCCTTGCTGTCCGTGGGCGGAGTCCTCCCTGTTGGAGTCCTGCTGCGGGCAATCCCTGCCAGGCCGGGTCAGGTCGGAGGCACAAGGCTCTGAGCTGTTGTGTGGACTAGGCGTTTCCTGTGGTTCAGCTTAACAGACGAGCCCCCGCGCTGCGAGAGATGCCTCCTGAGCTGGCCGCCCACCCCCTCCAGGCTCACCTTCTGTCCAGGGCGAGTTTATTAACAGCCTGGGAACAGACCACTTTGGCTGTGGTTAGGTTTTTCCCTGTATCTCTGTTTTAAATTGCTTATTTAGCCCAGGACAAGCCATTTCACGTCCTCCATAATCAATAAATATCAAGTAAATTCTTCCAAAACCAAGTGGAAACCACAGTCTGGATAATGAGCTGACTTGTGCCTTTAATGAATCTCTGCCACTGTCGCCTTGGTGGGCAGCTCACTGCTTTCATGACGTTCTTCCCAAGCGGACACAAATTGGAACAGGCACCCTTCGGAGTTTTCTCAGGAAGCACGACTCATCCTAGCACATGAAATGGACGTGGCCTGATTCAGTCAGACTCCTCGAGGATCTGCTGTAGGGCCTGGGCGGAGGGTGTGTGCACACAGCTGGCCCCGAGGGGCCCAGCACCACCATTGCGAAGCCTCCGCGGGCAGGGAGGAGCCTGGAGGACAGAGTGGTCTCCTGGAGCGTGTGTTCGGCCCTCGAAGCACAGCGGAACAGCTGGATATGGAAGGGAAATACCAGCACTTCCCTTTTTGGGGGTTTGCATTTCTGCAAGTTGTGAGACTTAGATTCATATACCGCGGGACTCCCCTGGGACACCAGGGGGACTTCACCTCCCATCCAGTGCAGGGGGTGAGGGTTCGATCCCTGGTTGGCGAGCTAAGATGCCACAAGCCTCGTCGCTGAAATCGTGGCCAAAAAACCCAAACATAAAACAGAATCAACAGAATCAATATCGTAATAAGTTCAACAAAGACTTTAAAAATGGTCCACATCAAAAAAAAAAATCTTAAAAAGAAAAAAATCACACCCCGCTTTAAAGAAGTGTCAGAGGCTGCTTTCCCTTAGTGGTTGGCTTGATCCTGATGGCAGCTCTGGGTGAAGACTGTTATTATCCTGTGTTTTTGCAGGAAGCACAGGCTCAGATGGTTCCAGTGATCAGCCGCAGGTCAGGTCACTGGAGGTGTCAGAGCCGCCTGGCTGGCCCGTAGACGGTCTCTTATCGCTGCTGTTTAACCATTTTGTGGGTGAGCCTGTCTTCACCATGTGGTTACACGGATGTATTAATAGCTTCCCTGGGGGCTCAGACGGTAAAGAGTCTGCCTGCAATGAAGGAGACCCAGGTTCGGGTTCGATCCCTGGGTTGGGAAGGTATCCTGGAGAAGGAAATGGCAACCCACTGCAGTATTCTTCCCTGGAGAATCCCATGGACAGAGGAGCCTGGTGGGTTACAGTCCATGGGGTCGCAAAGAGTCGGACAGGACTGAGTAACTAACACTTTCACTGTAGTTTTTAAAGGAAATGCCACACTGTTCTCCGTAGTAACTACTGGTCTGCATTCCGACTAACAGTGCAAGAGGGCTCCCTTTTCTCCACGTCCCCTCTGCCATTTAGTGTTTGTAGATTTTTTGATGACGGCCATTCTGACCGGTGTGAGGTGATACACACCTCACTGAAGTTTTGATCGGCATTTCTCTAATAATCAGTGATGCTGAGCATCTCCCGGAAGATTCGTATGTCTTCTTTAGAGAAATGTCTTTTTAGTTCTGCTACCTGTTTTTTGATGAGGTTTTTTATTTTTCTTTTTTATGTTGAGCTGCATGAGCTGTTTGTATTTTGGAGATTCATCCTTTGTCAGTTTTCTCATTTGCAGATATTTTTCTCCCATTCTGAGGGTTGTCTTTTCACCTTGTTTATGATTTCCTTTGCGGAGGTAAAAGCTTTTAACTCAATCCCATTTGTTTCTTATTTATTTTTATTACTCTAGAAAGTCAATCAAAAAAGATCTTGCTGCAATTTATGTCATGGAGTGTTCTAACTATGTTTTCCTCTGAGAATTTATAGTGTCCAGCCTTGTGTTTGCATCTTTAATCCATTTTGAGTTTCTTTCTGTGTGTTAGGGAGTGTTCTCGGAGAAGGCAATGGCAACCCACTCCAGTGTTCTTGCCTGGAGAATCCCAGGGACAGGGGAGCCTGGTGGGCTGCCGTCTGTGGGGTCACACAGAGTTGGACGCGACTGAGCGACGCAGCAGCAGCAGCAGCAGGGAGTGTTCTAGCTCCCTTCTTGTCCCCGTGGCTGTCTGGTCTCCCCAGCGCCGCTTCCTGCGGAGGCTTCTTTTCTCCTGTGTATTCCTGCTACTTTGTTACGGATTAGGTGACTGTGGGTGCTGGGGTTTGTCTGGGCTCTCTCCTGCTCCTTTCCTTGATCTGTGTTTCGGTTCCTGCGCCAGGACCACCCTGTCTTGATGACTGCAGCTTCCTTAGTTGGTCTCATCTCTGCCCCCTTCTGTCCACCTCCATCAGCCAGATCTGACCCTGGCTCAGCTGTCGCCTCCTCAGAAGGGTCTCCTGGCCACCCAGCTAAGGAGGCCCCTTCAGAATCACCGTGTCACATGGCTGCGTCTCGGTTTCTTCATATTCTTTGCCGATACTGACCTGAGCCTGTTTATTCTTCGTGCAGAGTTCCTTCATTATGCAGGAAGCTTCATGGGAGTGAAAACTCACCTGTGTTTGTGAAGTGTGCCCAGTGCAACCAATGGTACCAGGCCCGTAGGCGGCCCGTGGCAAAACCAGATGTCCAAGTGGATGTGTAGGTGGCGTCCTCCCCCTTCACTGTGACTTCTGAAGGTCGAGAAGGGCTTTCAGAATGCTTGGATAATTCCAGGCCATGATGGCTGCAGAAAGTCAAGGGGGATTTTGTTTTGACAGCATCTTTTAGCTTCAGCTTTCTTAGTCTGGTGAACTAAGTGCCGGGGGTCCCAGGTGAATGACGCGGGGGATTCAGTCTCTCACTGAGGAGGCTCCCACCCAAAGGTCGCCCCTGGGACAGCCCAAGCAGAAAGAAGCCTGGCAGGTGAAGGATAGTTAGGTCATGCAGAGGTTGTTGACATAAAGGGGACATTGGCTTCCAGGAAACGGGAGGGGCCTTGCTGGGAGCCGAGGTGTGGGAGGGTGGAGGTCATGTCCTGGAAGGCTGGGGCGCCCCGCGCCCCCCGCCCGCAGCAGTGTGGACCCTGCCCTCCTGACTGCCCCATGGTCGGTCACACACACTCCTCCTCTCAACTCACAGGATGCGTTTCCGGGGCCTCTGGCCAACCTCTTGACTCTCTTCCCTTCGCCAAATCCTAGGGCCAGTTATGTCCCCTCCTGACCTCTCTGAAGCTGCTGACTCCATGAATCACTTTCTATCGCTCTTGGCAGGCTTCCTTACAGGGAGAAAAAAAAAAAAACCCTTATGCTAGATTAATATTGACCACAAAGGATACATTTTTACACTTCTTTTTTTTTTACATCTCGTTTTTCAATCTCAATGGATTCAACTTGTTGCACTATAATACATTGCAATTAAATATTGGAGGCAGGAGCTGGGGACAAAAGGCAATATCGATAGAATGTGTGTTAAATATTGAAGTTTACAAGATAAAAATGAATCACCTTATTATTTCCTGTGGACAGGCAATTGCTTAGCACTGCATACTCCCCAGTGGCAAAAGCATTGATTAGTGTCTGCCATGTGCACACAGCTTTGAGCACAACGTCCAGTGCTTTTTGTGGCTTTTGTTCCCTTGAAGCAGGCACTCAAGCCAGGGTCATGGTTCCCTCTCTGAAAGCAGCAGTATGTGCAGGGCTGGGACATCAGTGTCTGGACTCAGGAGACTATTGCGTTTGAGGCTCTGTGGTGAGCTCACACTGAGGAATGCTCTGCTTCCAGCTCCTGTCCCCCCGAATAGATCATCAGTGACAATGCTTGAGAAAGAAATTGGAGAATTCCTGTTTGAGGGCAAATTCCTGACCGTTCTACCAAAACTTATTCACGCGCACACACACAGTGGACGCTGCCCTGAGTGCGACTCTAACTGAGCTTTGAAATCTTGATAGAATATACTGATGCACTCTAATGGCAGAAAGTGAAGAGGAACTAAAGAGCCTCTTGATGAAGGTGAAAGAGTAGAGTGAAAAAACCTGGCTTAAAACTCAACATTCAAAAAACGAAGATCATGGCATCCAGTCTGATCACTTCATGGCAAATAGATGGGGCAACAGTGGAAACAGTGAGAGACTTCTTTGGGGGCTCCAAAATCACAGCAGATGGTGACTGCAGTCATGAAAGTAAAAGATGCTTGCCCCTTGTAAGAAAAGCTATGACCAACCTAGACGGTGTATTAAAAAGCAGAGACATCACTTTGCTGACAAAGGTCCGTACAGTCAAAGCTATGGTTTATCCAGTGGTTATGTATGGATGTGAGAGTTGGACCATAAAGAAAACTGAGCACTGAAGAATTGAAGCTTTTGAACTGTGGTGTTGGAGAATACTCTTGAGAGTCCCTTGAGCTGCAAGGAGGTCAAATCCNACATCACTTTGCTGACAAAGGTCCGTACAGTCAAAGCTATGGTTTATCCAGTGGTCATGTATGGATGTGAGAGTTGGACCATAAAGAAAACTGAGCACTGAAGAATTGAAGCTTTTGAACTGTGGTGTTGGAGAATACTCTTGAGAGTCCCTTGAGCTGCAAGGAGGTCAAATCCGTCAGTCCTAAAGGAAGTCAGTCCTGAATATTCATTGGAAGGACTGATGCTGAAGCTGAAACTCCAATACCTTGGCCACCTGAAAGACTCTGATGCTGGGAAAGATTGAAGGTGGGAGAAGAGAGTGGTGGAGGATGAGATTGGTTAGATAGCATAAGTGACTCAATGAACATGAATCTGAGCAAGCTGTGAGAGGTAGTGAGGGACAGGGAAGACTGGCGTGCTGCAGTCCACGGGGTTGCAAAGAGTCAGACTCGACTTAACAATTGGATAATGACCACTGGATTCTAACACCTGTTGGGAGAAGTGGATTCTAACACCTCTTGTCTCAAGAGGCTTTAGCTTGTTGTGTGTTGTTTTTGATGATGATTCCAATACAAAATCCACTTCCAGTACACAAATGTGGAGGAACCATGAAATGAGCTGAGTGTGTGTGTTCAGAGACGGGTATTCTATCTCAGGTTATGAAGCTAAACGCACACCTGAGCTCAGGATCACGGGCACACACGCTGACACACACAGACACAGATACACAGACACATAGACACACACAGACACAGACACACACACAGACACACACAGAGACACACAGGCACACACAGACACACACACAGACCCACACACAGAGACACACACAGACACACACACACACAGACACACACATACACACAGACACACACAGACGCACACACACAGACACAGACACACACATACAGACACGCACAGATGCACACAGACACAGACACACACACAGACGCACACACAGACACACAGATACAGACACACACATACACACAGACACACACAGACACACACACACACAGATGCACACAGACACAGATGCACACAGACACACACACAGATACACACATACACACAGACGCACACACACAGACACAGACACACACATACAGACACACACACAGATGCACACAGACACACACACACACA
>SJYA01007558.1:0-17209 GCA_006410615.1 Neotragus moschatus | reverse complement strand
CCCCGGGAGCGGCGGACTAAAGGCCCGAAAGCCCGAGCGGTGGGACAGCAGCCCCTCGGCCCCCCCCGCCCAGAACCCGCAGGGTGACCGCGCCCCGCCCCCGGGCGGGCCGGGCGCGCTGGAATGCGCGGCGGCGCAGGAGGCAAGGGGCGGCGCCGGACATGTGAGGGCACATCCCGCGGGCGACGGCCGGGCGCGCAGACGGCCCAGGAAGGAGCAGGCGAGCGGGCTGCCGGGCTCGGGGGCTCTGGGGCCCGGGGCCGGGGCCGGGGCGGTGCGGCGCGGAGCGGCGGCCAGGGCCGAGGCGGGGCCCGACAGGCACCAGGCGCGCCGGCCGGGCGGCGGGCAGAGCCGGCGGGGCGCAGCGCGGCCTGGCCGCGGCGGCGGCGCGCGCCCATGACGGCGGCCGTGCTCCGGGAGGGCGTGCTGGAGAAGCGCAGCGGCGGGCTGCTGCAGCAGTGGAAGCGCAAGCGCTGCGTGCTCACCGAGCGCGGGCTGCAGCTCTTCGAGGCCAAGGGCGCGGGCGGCCGGCCCAAGGAGCTCAGCTTCGCCCGCATCAAGGCCGTGGAGTGCGTGGAGAGCACCGGCCGCCACACCTACTTCACGCTGGTGACCGAGGGCGGCGGCGAGATCGACTTCCGCTGCCCGCCGGAGGACCCGGGCTGGAATGCACAGATCACCCTCGGCCTGGTCAAGTTCAAGAACCAGCAAGCCATCCAGACCGTGCGCGCCCGGCAGAGCCTCGGGGCCGGGGCGCTGGTGTCCTAGAGCGCGAGGTCGTGTCAGGTGAGCCCCCGGGTCCGAGCCCCCCTCCTCTCTGGCCCTTCTGTCGCCTCTTTCCCCTCCGGAGGAAATGGGGGCCCCAACCTGCGAGCCCCCTCCAGGCTGGGCCGTCCAAGGGCCAGCGGGAAGGGAGAGACCTGGGGGAGCGCCCAGGAGTGCAGCCTGGAGCCGAACGCCGGCCTCCCCCAGGCGCCGGCGGGCCGACTGTGACCTCCGTGTCCGAGAGGAGTGTGGGCCGGCAGCCTCTCGAGGCTGGCTCTGCCCTGACTCCGAGAGGAGGCTGGCTGGCGGACAGGCCGCGGGGCCTCCACCCCTGCCAGGGCGGGGCTCCTGGGCTGAGGGAGCGGGGTGGGGGCGGGGCAGAGAGGGATGGGCTTGCCCCCGGTTTCTGCTGGGATGACTGCCGCCCTCGAGTTGGAGCGTAGAATTGTGGCAGGAAGACTCCATCAGCGGCAGGGTGCTCAGTGTTGGGATGGGAACCAAGAAGCCCCCAGATGGGACTTTGGCGGGGGCTGGGCTGGACCTGGGACCCCCACTACCTGTTCTCAGGGCAGAGTCTGGAGGCAGGGCGGTCCTAGGGCCGAGCTGTTTGGGAAACCAAGAGATTTGGGAGGTTTGCAGGCAGGCCACTCCTGCCAGGGAAGGTGGGCCTGTCCACCTGCTCCTGGTGTCCAGCATGTGGGCTGGGCAGAGAAGGGGGCTGGAGGAAGGGTTGGGGCCCTGGTGGTGGGTGGATCGGGCCCCGATTTGTTGTTTGTGATGCCTTGATCTTCCGTGGGCTGTAGGGCAGGGGCAGGGGCCGGGCCTGTGGTCAGGAATGCTGGGCAGGGACCAGGGCAGAACCAGAAGCCCTGGCTCCCCTGCCTGGGCCCTCCTGTGGGAACCAGGAGCAGGCTGAGGAAGGGTCTAGTTTGTCTTTCTCAAAGGAAACTGACACTCCCTGCCACCGGCCCCCGAGCCCGGCCCACCCATTGACGGCCTCTCACTGCGGCTGGGAGCCCTGAGTGGCCAGCTGACAGGCAGACCCCGGGCCTTTGAGCTGGTTCTCTTTGGTGCCCCTGGCCTCAGGGACCGGAGGGAGCAACTCCCTTCAGAGGTCTCAGGGGAGTGTTCTGAAATGCGGGACCAGGTCCGGGGACTCTGCACAGGCAGCTCCTGTGGACACGCTCCCCACCGCACCTGCTTCCGCCCTGACGACTATGCTTCCTCTCCAGCTTCTGGGCCCCCATCGGCTCCTGGGGCGTAACTGCTCCTGACTGTGCTCCGGGTGGCGAGGCTGCGGCTGCGGATACCCCCGTGGAGGAGGTGTTGGAGTCACGGGTCAGCAGGAGCCAGCCAGGAGAGGGATGGCCACGGGGGCCTGAGGATGAGGATTCGGCCCCGGGCACTCAGGATCTCAGGAGTGCCTGTCCCGGGCCCAGCCTCTGAGCTCCAGCAAAGCCCCTGCCCGCTATGGCCCTGCTGTCTACTCTGCAGACTGTCCGCCACAGGCTTGATGCTGTGCCTGCAGGAGGGCAGCCCCCCAGGAGCGCTGAGCCAGCGCCTCAGGACTCGAGAGGCCTGCCTGGGGACCACGAGACGAACCCCCAGGCTCAGCTCTGGATTCACCTCGGTGGGGGTAGCTGATGGGCCTGAGGCCCACTCTTGGGGTCGTCTGCTGCTTGGGTCCTTTTTGGGACCCCCACCCCTCCAGGCCTCTCTTTGCACACTTCTTCCCCCCTCCTGCCCATCTTCCCCGCACTGCCGTGCCAGGCCTGGAGGTGGTGGGGTGGGTAGAGGCTCAGCCGTTACCACTTCACACCTGTCCCAGAATCTGATACCCCGCAGAGGGCAGTGACCGCGCTGTTCTCCAGTGAGAGTCTTTCCCACAAAGACCTGGTATTGGGAGCATCCCTCTCCTCGCCTCCACTTTCCCAAGCCAAACCCCGTCCCGAAATCTCCAGCCTGGGGAGGCAGAGACCCTGCAACCCAGGGAACACAGCCTCAGAAGTGCTGGAGGAGGGACGCTGGGACCTCTGCTGTCCTCCTGGGAGGCAGCCATGTCTCCCCAGCGGGCCTGTCCCTTCGTCACCCACACACTTGGGCCTGCTCCGCTGATGCCATAAGTCTTCTCCGTGCGATGGTTTAAAAGGAATCGTTTCAGCAGCAGAGAAACGGAGGTGGAGACAGCGCTGCCCTGAGTGGCACAGAGACGGCCTGTTGGCTGACCCACGTCCGGCCTGCCCTGTTGCTGCATGGCGGCTTCAGAGTCCGATGGGGCAGGGAGGCCGAGTGTCCCCCGCGGGAGTCTGGAAGCGGCTTCCAACCCTCTTGCTCCCCGCAGGCTCCTCCTCCCATCCGGTCACGACCCCTGCCCTTTGTCCCCATCCCCCAGAGCCCTCTGCAGCTTCTTGATTCTCCAATGTGTGAACCTCATCTTACAGTTGAATAAGAACTTAAAAGGTACAAAGGCATTTTTACAGACGCCTCATTCGCGCATTAGGCTGTCCCCCCAGCCCACGATGCAAATAAACTCCCTGCCTGGGCCGGCTTGCGCTGTGATGTCTGTGGTGTCTGCAGTGAGCCTCGGGGGAGAGTGTGGGGGCCAACAGCTCTGTGTGTGTGGGTGGAGGGCGAGAGACCTTGGTGTTGCACTGGGTCCTGGACTCAGGCTGTGTGAAAGGCTTGGCTTCATTCTGCTGAAAAACAGCAGCTTCTAAGATAGATCCTGGCTCTTTCCAGCAACCCGAGGGAGGTGTCCAGACACTCAGAAGTGCGAATGTGTTTGTGTGCAGATGGGGTCAGGGTGTGGGACACGCTCGTCTGGCAAACAGGAGCCTCTTGCAGGCAGGCCCTGGGGGAGCGGAGATGGAGCGCCTGGTCTGAGCCGAGTCCAGGGGGCAGCAGTTGCCGCTTGCCCTCGAGGGGCAGGCGCCAAGGGGGGTGTCATCCCGGGAGGCTGGCTGTGCAGGGTACTGAGGGGCACAGCCGGTGGGGGGGCTTCCGCTCCTGACCCTCTGTGCTTTTGGGGACATCACCCTGTCGGCTCCAAATATCCTTTGGTTCCTGTCCCCTTTGCTAGGAGGTCCCGGCCCCTCTAAGGTGTACTGCTGCGGGTCCCCGCACGGAGTATGCTGGAGCAGCTGGTGGGTGTCTGGAAGGGGAGAAGCACTAGGAAGCTCGGAGAGGGTGGGGCTCAGACCTTCCTGGGGCGTCTGCTGAGCATGAAGGCCCTCTCCCTGGGATCAGGGGTACCCTCATGCTCTGCCAAGGGGATGAGCCTGGGCCCGTGCCAATGCCTGGGAGTGCTCAGCTGCACCACTGATCGCTGATGGGGTCAGGGCCCCCCGGGGCCCTGGGAGGCCCGGCCACACCCTACAGACAGACACGGAGTGGAAAAACCTCGCTCACAGGAGGCCTGGGTGGGGCCCTCGCCACTCTGCTTGCCCGGCCTCCCTGGCCTCCTCCCTGCCAACCCCTGAGTCATCAGTGGGAAAGTGAGGCAGGGCGAGTCCTTGCAGGCGGGGGTGGGGGGGGGTGGGCTCTGTTCAGGTGAGCAGGGTTGGGTGGAGGCTCAGACAAGAGCCAGCCTGTGGTGGGGACTGGGGGTGGCGGCTGGGAGCCTCTGGAAGCGGAGGTCTGCAGCAGAGGGAGCAAGCGTTGCGCCCCGACCCGGAGGCCCTCTCCCAGAGCTGGGGGTGCAGAGGCACCTTGGCGGTGTGCCCACCAGGCCTGGTGCAGGGGCCCTGGCAGACCCTGGGCTGCAGGAGTCTGGGCTGCCGCTCCCAGCCGCTGGAGTGTACCGCCTGGGACGCAGCTCACCAGACTGGAACTTTCCCTGATGCCCAGAGGATGTCGCAGGCACTTCCTGTATCCATCCCCACGCCCCCAGCTGGGACCCCTGCGCAGGACAGGCGGGGGCCCTTGAACCCCCGCTGCCCCCCGCCCGGGGGACTCTCCCTGCTCCGTCCAGGCCGCAGACCTTCCTGCTCCTCGGCCACGTCCCCCCCATCACCGCTGGGGACGGCCACTCCTGCCGTTCGTGTGTGCCGCCGAGTCTCTGGGACTCAGTAGGTGCCTCGTCATCTTGACGGTGACTGAGCTGACTGACTCCATGGGCCCACATCAGCACAAGGGAGTCATCCAGCCACGGGGGCTGTGGATTCAGAAACAGGTTATGCGACCTGCTAGGCATCCCAGCGGCTCACCAGGGGTGGGCCCTGGATGTGTGCCCTGAGTCCACGCCAGATGAGCCCTTCTTGTGGGGTTAGCAGGCGAGTGGCCGGGGAGAGGGGCTCGCAGGCTGGTGGCGAGGGTGAGAGTGGAAGCTGGGGGCTGAGAAGGGGCGTCAGGGGGCCTATGCGGAGAGTGCTCGCGGACGGAGGCTGCAGCCAGGCCTTGAGACGGTGCTGGGTCCAACTCCAGGAGGGGACCAGCAAGGGGCCCCTCCACTTGGGAGGGTCTGTGTGAGCCCGCAGGGGCAGCCCTGGGCAGGACCTCCTTGGGCAGCAGAGGGGCCTGGGGCGGGGCACAGGGCCCATCCTGAGGGTGAGGCCTGGGCTCTGCTGATGGACCTGTGCTGCGCAGCCTGCTTCTGAGACCCACAGGGGGGCCGCCTGCTGCCAGGGTGAGCGGGGACCGCCCTGGTTTTAGCACTGGAAGCTCTGTGTCCCCAGGACGCCGCGGGCCCGGGCCCTTGGGCCGGCAGTCACCCGCCTCCCGCACTGCCCAGGGTCAGGAAGCGTGGCCCCTCCTCTCCTGATTTCAGCTGTCAGGCCCGCCCTTGGCCCCCGCGGAGTCCTGGGCTGTGAGCTGCGGGGCAGGGGCCCGGGGCACTGTCACCCCAGCTCCGGCCAGCAGCGCGTCCTGCACCCTCGGGACACACAGAGTCCTGGCTGCAGGGAGGAGGGGGTGGCCCCAGGCTGCCCGGCCAGCTCTGCCTCTGCTTATGCAGGGCCCAGCCTGCCCCCCGGATTCTGCCTCCCAGCGGTCGGGGAGTGCAGGGGAGATGTGGCCAGGGCAGAGGCGCCCGGGCAGCAGGGGGAGCTGGTGCAGAGCGCGGGCGCAGCAGGGAGCACCCAGGAGCTGCTGCCCCGGGCCGCTGGCCTGGTCCCGCTTCTCCCTCCAGGCAGGGGGAGCTGGTGCAGAGCTTCCGTTCTTGCACGGGACCGTCTGTTTCATTACACCATCCACTCAGAGGCAAATACGAAAGGGCAGGAGACTGCAAAGAAGGGAGCAGGCGTCGCCGTGGAGCTTCCACCCGGGACCGTCTGTTTCGTCACAGCCATCCACTCGGAGGCAAATACGAAAGGGCAGGAGACGGCAAAGAAGGGAGCAGGCGTCGCCGTGGAGCTTCCACCCGGGACCGTCTGTTTCGTCACAGCCGTCCACTCGGAGGCAAATACGAAAGGGCAGGAGACGGCAAAGAAGGGAGCAGGCGTCGCCGTGGAGCTTCCACCCGGGACCGTCTGTTTCGTCACAGCCATCCACTCGGAGGCAAATACGAAAGGGCAGGAGACTGCAAAGAAGGGAGCAGGCGTCGCCGTGGAGCTTCCACCCGGGACCGTCTGTTTCGTCACAGCCGTCCACTCGGAGGCAAATACGAAAGGGCAGGAGACGGCAAAGAAGGGAGCAGGCGTCGCCGTGGAGCTTCCACCCGGGACCGTCTGTTTCGTCACAGCCATCCACTCGGAGGCAAATACGAAAGGGCAGGAGACTGCAAAGAAGGGAGCAGGCGTCGCCGTGGAGCTTCCACCCGGGACCGTCTGTTTCGTCACAGCCGTCCACTCGGAGGCAAATACGAAAGGGCAGGAGACGGCAAAGAAGGGAGCAGGCGTCGCCGTGGAGCTTCCACCCGGGACCGTCTGTTTCGTCACAGCCATCCACTCGGAGGCAAATACGAAAGGGCAGGAGACTGCAAAGAAGGGAGCAGGCGTCGCCGTGGAGCTTCCACCCGGGACCGTCTGTTTCGTCACAGCCGTCCACTCGGAGGCAAATACGAAAGGGCAGGAGACGGCAAAGAAGGGAGCAGGCGTCGCCGTGGAGCTTCCACCCGGGACCGTCTGTTTCGTCACAGCCATCCACTCGGAGGCAAATACGAAAGGGCAGGAGACTGCAAAGAAGGGAGCAGGCGTCGCCGTGGAGCTTCCACCCGGGACCGTCTGTTTCGTCACAGCCATCCACTCGGAGGCAAATACGAAAGGGCAGGAGACGGCAAAGAAGGGAGCAGGCGTCGCCGTGGAGCTTCCACCCGGGACCGTCTGTTTCGTCACAGCCATCCACTCGGAGGCAAATACGAAAGGGCAGGAGACGGCAAAGAAGGGAGCAGGCGTCGCCGTGGAGCTTCCACCCGGGACCGTCTGTTTCGTCACAGCCATCCACTCGGAGGCAAATACGAAAGGGCAGGAGACTGCAAAGAAGGGAGCAGGCGTCGCCGTGGAGCTTCCACCCGGGACCGTCTGTTTCGTCACAGCCATCCACTCGGAGGCAAATACGAAAGGGCAGGAGGCTGCAAAGAAGGGAGCAGGCGTCGCCGAGGAGCTTCCACCCTTCAGAGACCACGTCTGTCCGCCTTTCGCGGTGTTTCCCTTCCGTCTGCTCCTCCGTAAACGCACGTGGCGCTTAAGCAGCACGTGATCTGTGACCTGCAGCCAGTTTTCACACACAGGTCGTGCTGTGTGTCCCGCGTCTTCCTGTCTGTGTGTGGCCCACTGTGTTATGAGGCCGCCACACACGTCTTCCAACGCCTGTGTGTGTGTCATCCGCTGCTGTTTGCTTGCCCTCCAGCCCCTCCACGCCCTCTTAGGGTTTGTCTCTGTGCATATGAGGGTGCCGTGAACATTTGCCTGTTTGAATCTCTCTGTGTCTCTGGATGTTTCTTTCTGAGAATATTCTTTATTAATTTGAATTTTTTTTTTAAATTGAAGTGCTTGAAGTACACTTTTGAAGTGCATTCTCTTAAAAAATTACATTTCAGGTGTAAACATAGAGACTCAGTTTTCAAAGGTTATCTCCGTTTACAGCTGTCATAAGATGTCGGCTCTGTCCCTGGTTGTGCGTGTGTCCTTGCAGCTTGTTTGTTTTATGCGTGACCGCCGCCCTCTCCCTCCCCTGCCCCTGCGCCCACCCTGCCGCCCTCCCGTTCTCTGCACCCACTCCTCTTCTGCCGTGCTTGCTAGTTTGCTGTGTTTCCTAGATTCCACACGTAAGAAGCATCACACCGTACTCTTCAGGAGAATCCGTGACGTGCCATGGCTTCAGGAGAGCCAGGGAGTGTGGGCGTGTCCCTTGAGGAGGCTGGTGGTCGCAGAAGACGGAGATGGGTGGTGGGGGCCGGGGCGCAGGAGGGGTACGGGTGGGGGGCTGGTGCGGAAGCAGCGCTGTGGGCAGGGTCTGGAGCCACACGAGCAGGCGTACCGGCGGCAGCTGAAGCCTGAGCCCTGATCACAGCCCCGAGTGCGGACCCCGGCCGTGCCTGCTTGCTGACGTGGTCAGCCTCCTGGATCGCCGTGAGACGTGTGGAGAGAGCGCCTGTGAAAGGGGCAGCACTCGGGGCGTGGGCCGTCTGCGGGCACAGCCCCGGGTCACTCTCCTCCAGCACTGCTAACCAGCCCCTCTCCAGAGGCCCAGAGCCCTGCGAGCTCACAGACACGCGCACGCACACACAGGCACTCATCTGCACGCACACACGCACAGACACACACGGGGACGCCCCTCGGCTCCGGCTCCCTGCCGACCCCGCACTCTCCCTGAGCCCCTGCTCCTTCAAAACTCAGCTCGGAACGCCGCTGGTGGGCAGGCCCCGTGCAGCCCCCCCGGCCTCTGCCTCCGGGGGCTCGTGTGGGTGCTGCCCCTCAGGAGTGACTGGCCTGGAGGCTGGACGGGTGTCTCGCCCACACACTGAGGGCTCCTGGAGGCCCGAGTGTGGACGGGTGTCTCACTCACACACTGAAGGCTCCCGGAGGCTCGAGTGTCCGTCTCACTCACTGCCTGTGCTCGTCCTAGCTCCTTTTTAAGTTTTATTATCTCTTTATTTTTAAATGTTTTTGTTTTGGGCTCATGTTATGTGGCCTGTGGAATCCCGGTTCCCTGACCAGGAATCAAACTATGCCGTCTGCACTGGGAGCCTGCACTCTTAACCAGGGGACCACAGTGGCGTCCCTCTTCCTGCTTTTGAAGGAGACGCTGTGTCGGGCAGGTCTGTGTTGCAGGACTGAGCGTGGCCAACAAGCTGGTTCCAGTGACAATCACGTGCGTTTGGAAACAGGTCCCTCGTGGTTGGGCTTTCAGACGAGAGCCCCTCCTGGCCGACATCTGACCTCTGTCCTGCGATGCCCTGGGGCAGAGGCCCACCAGGCACGTCCAGGCCTCTAGCCCTTGGGGGCTGAGGCGACGCCTGGCCTTGCTGCTGTGGCCATCCCCACGTGAAGCAGACAGGCCAGTCTCACGCATGCCCGCCTCGGCATCTCCCTGAGGGCCCCCCCTTCCCTGGCGCCCCTGTGGGAGGCCCAGACTGTGTGTGGGGCATCCAGCTGCATCGTGGGGCTCTCCTGGTCCCCGAGAGCAGCATCTCCCCGCAGCGCAGGCGTGGCAGCCCCCCAGAGGGAGAGGCTGTCACCCTCGCCAGCCCACCCTGCCCACGGGACTGCTGCATCGCAGGCCCGTCCTGTGGGCAAGCCCCGTCCAGGCTGACAGTCCCTGGCCTCGGCCTGCGCTCACAGGTATGATGCGGGCAGTCGGCCCCAGCGACGTTTACCGGGGGACTTAAAATGGCCCACCCTGCCCCGAGCCAGGACGGGGCTGGGTGTGGCTGGGGAGGACCCTAGCAGGACCCCTGGGCACGTGAGCCTCCGTTTCAGTTGTTACCAGCACCCAAGAGGCCTTTGGTCAGAGCTGGACTCTGCCAGCGCTGGGAGGGCGCACCCAGCCCAGCCTGTTTACTCAGCTTCTCCTCAGCAGACGGTGGGTGTCCAGGGGGTGGGCCTGTTTATCTTTGGCAGACACTAAATCCTGGATGAACAGCCGGGTGAGGCCGAAGGCTCCCAGCTGTCCAGTCACCCCTCCCTACCTCTCCCGACGCTGGATCCCCTGGGAAGGTTACAGTGGTTCAAAGGCTGTTAGGACATCGCTCACTGTGATCACTAGTCTTCAAGGGGCTGAGCTGGGAGGGGAGGCTGCTCCCTGGGCGGGGACCAGACTGGTGGCTGCCTGGCGTGCGCAGGTGCACAGCATCAGGGGGTCCTGACCCTGCTGCCTCGCTTGGCCTCCCACCGCTGGGAGCAGAGGATCCGTCTCTGCAGAGAGAGAAACGGAGACTCAGAGACGCTGGTCACTTGCTCGAGAGTCACACAGTGCTGGCCTGCCGTGGGGTCTGCACCCAGGGCTGTGGGCCGGGACCTGGCTGGGGCGAGGCTGGGGGGCCGGGGGCCCACAGGAGGGACTGCGACAGGCATTGCGAGGTGGGCCTGAGCAAAGGTTCAGGCATTTATGCCCCTGCCTGGGAGACGTGGGGTGGTGGGGGCCTGTCACTGCGTTTTACTGAAGGCTGATGAGGGTGGGGCTCTGCTGGGTGGGTGGGAAGAACCGTAAATAATTCGATAATAAAGCAGGAAGGTTGCATTAACTAGCTTGGACCCTGGCGGAGTGGACGCGCGCTGAGCTCTGGCCCCAGCCTTGCGGCCTGGTCTGGGGTGTGAGGTGGCCTGAGGCCCTGACCTGCCCCACCAGCACCCTGAGAGAAAGACAAGAGAAACTCCTCGTGGAACGGACTGCCCGTGGACCAGCCTCCTGGTTGCCCTCACCAGCTCCTTCCTCCCGGGCCCTGGGGGTGGTCGGAAGTTCAGCTCTCGGGTGGACCAGGCTGGCCGCTCACGCTTGGGGCCAGCGCTTAGTGGGTCACCTGGAGGTCTTGGGGGCAGGGTGGCAATGGGCAGCGAGCTGGGGGCCTGGGGGCTGGCTCCTGGCAGGGCTTGAGGCGGCCTTCTCTGACCCGAATGGGAGGAGATGCTGAGCGTCCAGCCCTCCCCTTTGGCCCTCGCCGTAGCCTTGGGTGCAGAGGGCACTCTGCAGATGAGGAGGGAGAGCTCAGAGAGGCCACCCTGGGATCCACCCCAGTGCCGGCGTGGGGACAGGGCCTGGGCTACACGCCTGAGTATGTCCAGAGGGTGCCAGAGGGAGGGGCCAGGGCCCCAGAGCACTCCCGTCCCACCCATGCTCACCTCTGTCCGCTTCCCTGACACCCCTGCCCCACCAGGGTCTGCCTCTGGCCCAGCTGAGCCTGAAGAGCCTCGAGGAGGGGCCAGGGCCCCAGCCAGACGGCTGCATTCACTCAGTTTTTCCTTGACATTCGACACACGAGAGCACTTGGCCATTGCTCGGACGCTGTTTATCGGAACAATCTGTCTTTCAGGGCGCCTGCATCAATTGCCCCATTGTCCCTTCCTTTCCTGGATGTCTCAGGCTGGGCAGACCAGCGTCGGGGAGGGAGGTGCCACTGCTGCCCTGGTCTGCAGGCACCGTGGAGGTGCCAGGGCTGGGTGGGTGGCAGCGGCCTCAGGGCCTCTTCTGATCCAGTCAGTTCTCCCCGTTGTGTTTTCAGGTCCCAGCGGAGCAAACCAGGGGAGGGGAGAGCCCACGGTGCCGGTGATCGGGTGCTGTGTGGAGGGGGTGCCGTTCCCAGTCCAGGGCCAGGGCTCAGCCCTGCGTTGCCCCAGTAGCTGTGTGGCCTTGGGTGATTCAGAATCCTCTGTGGGCCAGCTCCGAATTCGGGCTCTACCCTTTGCTGGTCAGGTGCCAGCTGTTTGCCCTGATGAGCCTCAGTTTCTTGATCCATAAAATGGACTGAATAACAGTCACTCCTCATTTTCTGTATTTGCAAAGCGGCCCACTTGCTAAAATGTATGTGTCGTCCCTGATCAGCTCTCCCAGTCGGGATCAGTCGGGCTTTTGTGCCGGGTGAGAGAGAACTGTGGGACCCCTGCAGGCCCCGCTGCCAGCAGAGCTTCAGTGAGGTGGCAGCTGCCTCTGGTTCCCATCTCATACTGCAAACAAGCGGTTGGTGCCACGCTTCCTGCGTATTTGTGCTTTTGTGGATGACTCCAGCGCTTAAGATGGCCCCGAGGTTGGTGCTGCAGGGCTGCCTGCTGTCCTGAGCGTGAGGAAGCTGGGACATGACTGATGGAGGAAACGCATGTTAGATGAGCTTCGTCCGGGTGTGAGTTCCCAGGCTGCTGGCCCCGAGTTCCGCGTCAGTGAGCCCGTGGCACGTGTAGGATAAGGTCGTGCCTAGAGAAGGCCGTGCACTTGGCCGGCCGGAGCCCTGGGACCGGCCCTGTGTCCCGTGTGCTGCGGTTCTGGGTCTGCCAGGTCGCATTTTCTGATGATGAAACAGAACTTTGAATGGCGAGTCAGTGACACTCGGTGCACAGCTTCCAGAGGCTCTGAAGTTCGACTGTGTGCAGCTGGCCAGCAGCTCTGGTGGTTGCTACTGGTCCATGACGCCAGGCCCACAGGTCGTCTCCTGACCCCTCGCCCTCCCAAGGTTATGTGCCCCGCAAAGTGCACACAGGGCGCCACGGCCAGACTGGCTGGGGCCTGGGGCGTCTGGGCGGTGCTCGTTCCACCTGGCCCCCGGGGGGCTCTCAGAGCCCTGGAGGCCCGTGCTCCTCAGACGTCTCCTGTGGAGATGCCCGATCCTGGCTCACAGGCAAGCTTGAAGTCCAGGGGCTGCATGAGCTGCCTGGGGCTCGCTCCTTTTGAGAGCTACACCTGCTCACCCTGGGGACACGAGGGCTTTGGGGTTCCCGGGGAACCCTGAGGACAGCCGCTCCCACATGGGGCGGGCAGGAGGGCTCATGGCTCAGCTGTCCACCCGCTGACCCTGCCCCTTGCCGCCCAGCTGGGGGCCGAGTCGCCAGCCCCCTCCCATGGCACAGCTGCCTTCCTCCATCCGCCTCGTGTCCTCTCGTGAGTTTAATCTGGTCAAATTAAGAGTCTTTACAGAACTGGACTCTGTAGACACTTTTCACAACTGAGCCAGACAGTATGCTATGCACAGCACCCCTTTCTCTAGCCCTCCGGTTTCCTCTGATGCTGAGGTTTGCCTTGTTTGTGCTTCCTTGGTTGCTTGCGTGTCCACGATGCAATGCACCTCTGTTTTTCCCGTTGGCAGACAGCACTCAGGACATCAGAACGCAGAGCCCCTTTCTCCCCTCCCCCCTTCCTTTCCTTCCACCCCCTGCACCCCGACGCTAACCTTTGCAGGTCCCGCTGGACCTGGGAGCCTTCTTTCTCGCTGTCCCGGAATCCCCTTCACCTCTGCCTGGCACCCGGCCCTCCCCTTCTGCAGGATGTTCATTCAGCGAAACCCAGGCTCCAGAAGCTTCTTGAGAAGAGAGACACGAGACTCTGAAGCTTCACGTGTTTAAAAATACCCACACGTGAAAAGGTGCCCAGCATCGCTCATGACGACAGGCATGCAAATGAAGCTACAATGAGACGTCACAGCGGCCAGAGTGGCCGTCACAGGAGCCCACAAACAGTGAGTGTTGGAGAGGGTGTGGAGAAGAGCGTGCGCTCTGGCACCCCTGGTGGAGTGCAGGCTGAGGCAGCCGCTGTGGAGCACGGTGCGGAGCTTCCTGAAAACACTAGGAATAAAGCCACCACGTGACCCGGCAATCGCACTCCTAGGCATACACGCCGAGGAAACCGGAGCTGGAAGAGACACACGTGCCCCGTCGTTCACTGCAGCACTGTTCACAGTGACGAGATCAGGGACGCAGCCTGGGTGTCCACTGGCAGATGGATGGATAAAGAAGTCGTGGTGCATGTACACAGTGGAATGTTACTCAGCCAGAAAAAGGGACGTATTTGAGTTAGTCCTGATGAGGAGGTGAACCTAGAAGCTATTATACAGTGAAGTGAGTCAGAAAGAGAAGATAAATACTAGATTCTAACACATATACACGGAATCTAGAAAATTGGTACTGAAGAATTTATTTACAGGGCAGCAGTGGAGAAACAGACATCAAGAATAGACTTAAGGACATGGGGAGAGGGGAGGAGAGGGGGAGATGTATGGGGAGAGTAACATGGAGACTTACAGTACCATACGTAAAGCAGACAGCCAATGGGCATTTGCTGTGTGGCTCAGGAAACCCAAACAGGGGCTCTGAATCAGCCTAGAGGGGTGGGGTGGAGTGGGCGGGAGAGGGGAGGGGGTTCAGAAGGGAGGGGACATTGTGCACCTGTGGCTGGTTCATGCTGGGGTTTGACAGAAAACAGCCAAATTCTGTAAGGCAGTTATCCTTCAATTAAGAAAAAGGTCTTTCCTCCACCCTCACGGTCAGTTGGTAGTTTGGCTGGGCGTCTGTGTCTTTCTAGTTGGAAATCAGTGTCCCATAGGGTTTTGAAGACATTTTCTCTTGTATTCTGGTTTCTGGTATTGCTCCGGAGAGGCCTGAGGCTGAAGTTCTTGCGTGTGACCACATTTCTCCCTGGATTCCTTCGGGCTGTGGGGCTGCTAAAGAGTCGGAGACGACCCAGCAACTGAACAGCAAGCAGCAACGTTTCTCTCTGGGGCTGGGCTCCGGGTCCGCCGCGTCTCGTGCTCATGAGGCTGGGTGCTGGAGTCCTGGGAGGCGCGGCGCAGGGTCTTTGACGACTGACTCGTCGGCTCTCCGAGGCGCCAGGACCCCCAGGTGTGAAGTGCTGGGCCCCCATGGTCCTTTAACTTTCTTATCTTCCCTGAGCGGTTTCTCCTTGTGCTCTCTGGAAGGTTTCTTCAACCTTCCCACCCAGCGCTTCTGTGGAATGCTTTGTTGTTGCTATTGCATTGCCAGTTTCCAAGCGTTCTTTTTACTTTCAGGACGTTCCTTCTCTTCTCACTGCAGCATTCTCCCCCGCTTCGTGGACACTGTATCTCCTCTCTGTCCGTTTTGGAAGTTTTGCTCTGTTCCTTGCATTTTGTGTTTCCTCCAGATTATTTTGGCTGTTTCAGCTCTCTTTCACAGTAGATGTTGTTGGAAAATAGTTGCACAACAGGAAAGTTTCGAGTTAAGTTTCCTTTGGGGCAAAATCAGGACTGGAGACAGCACTTCAGAGAGTTCTGAGAAACTGCTCCGAGGAGTGAGGGGAGAAGCCAGGTTATACGGGAGTTTTGCAATAAAGGGCAGGCAGTCTGAACATCAAACGTTTATTGGTAATTAAAGAAACCAGATGCCCCAAGTTAAGGAGTGCAGGGCTTTTCCATGTGTGGGAGGTGCAGGAGCCTGGCTCACGGAAACCCCTTTGACTTGTACCTCACCTGTCTGGGGTCAGCATCTTGTGGATTTTTTAAATTAAAAAGTTATTGATTCATTTTTGACTGTGCTGGGTCTTCCTCGCTTTGCTCAGCTTCCTCCCATTGTGGAGGTCAGGGGCTACCGTCTCTGTGCAGGGCGACTCACTGTGGGACTTCGCTTGTTGAGAGGAGCTCTGGCTCTGGAGCTTGGGGGCTCCTCGCGGATCAGGGGCGGACCGTGTCCCCTGCACCCGGGGAAGTTCAGTGCCTGGTGTCCTCGCATCCTGAGCTTCCTCCGGGCTCACTGTGGGGCGGCTGCAGCCTGGTGGCTGCTGGTGGGCAGTGTTCCTTCCTCCCTGAGTCCCTCGGGGCTTGCCAGGTCACCGTCTGTGGAGGCTGCGATGCCTGGTGATGTGACATCCTGGTTTGTTGAGGTGGCAGAGATGTTCCATTTCTCAGCTTCCCCCCGACATCTGGTGGTCCCCACTCTGCATTTACAGATAGGACCTGGAAGCAGGCAAAGGCTGTCGGGAGCCCAGGGTGTGGGTGGGGCTGGAGGCCCTCGGCCTCTCTGCAGCCCCCAGACATCAGGGTTTCCTGGAGATGGCCGCCTTTCCCAGGCCAGAATTCCCATCTCTTTCTGGGCCCATCTGAGGCTGGCTGCCCGCGTGTCTGGAGTAGAAGTGGGGGTCACCCTCCGTCTGTAAGCTTTGCTCCATCCTGGGTCCCCGTGTGATGCCCCTGCTTTCGGCTGAAACTGTGTCCATGACTGCTGTCCTCCTGCCTGCCGCCCAGGCCCCTGCTGACCTCACCCTGCCCGCACCCATCTCTTCCTCCTCCTCTGATCTCCGTCCCTCTTCCCTTTGCACGTCTGAGCCTTGGAGTTCCCCTCCCCCTTCCGTCCCGTCACCTGCCCGTCTCCAGGCGCCGTGGCCGCTGGGCTCCGCTCTGGTGACAGCGTGACCCTCTANCCTCACCCTGCCCGCACCCATCTCTTCCTCCTCCTCTGATCTCCGTCCCTCTTCCCTTTGCACGTCTGAGCCTTGGAGTTCCCCTCCCCCTTCCGTCCCGTCACCTGCCCGTCTCCAGGCGCCGTGGCCGCTGGGCTCCGCTCTGGTGACAGCGTGACCCTCTAGCTGGTGCCCGCTGCAGCAGCCACTCCCACGGGCACCCCCGGGCCCAGGGTGCTGGCCTCAGCTAGCGGAGATGCGCGTCTCAGGAGTAGCGTCACCGTGTGAAGACGCTCAGATCTTTCTGGTTTCTCTGGTTAGAAGGAACCTTCTGATGTTCAACTGCCATCCCCAAGAAACATTCCTTGGTATCCCGGCTCCTCGCCTACTTCTTCAGAGCAATTCTCCAGCACTCTCTGAATGGCTGTCTCCTGGGCTGGAACCTTCAGCTGTTTGCTTTGTTTCAGTTGCTAAGTCATGTCTGACTCTTTTGCAACCCCAGGGACTATAGCCCGCCAGGCACCTGTGTCCATGGGATTCTCCAGGCAAGAACACTGGAGTGGGTTGCCATTTCCTCCTCCAGGGGACCTTCTCGACCCAGGGATCGAACCCACATCTCCTGTACTGGCAAGTGGATTCTTTACCACTGAACCACCTGGGAGGCCCGGCCTTCAGCAAGGTCCCCAGATAAAGCCGCTCGCAGCACAGAGGTGGCGTGCTTTCCTCCAGCTGGCCCCTCCTCTGTCCCGACGCTGCGCCTTCCCCAGGAGGTGCGTGCACAGTTTGTTTTTACCGTTGCGCTTCCACAGTAGCTCAGAGGTAAGAGTCCGCCTGCAATACAGGAGACCCAGGAAACACAGGTGTGACCCCCAGGTCGGGAAGACCCCCTGGAGAAGGAAGTGGCAACTCACTCCAGTATTCTTGCCTTGGAAGTCCCGTGGACAGAGGAGCCTGGCGGGCTACGTCCGTGGGCTCGCAAAGAGCTGGACACGACTGAGCGACTGAGCACATCGTATTGAATGTGGCTTATGTTATATTTATGTTTTGCTGTATTTGTTTACTATCATTATTACTGCGATTGCCTCTGAACTGGTCCCTTGGCCTCCAGTTCTTCCACCCTCGGGTCCAGCTTTTACTCTGCTGCCGGGGACCAGCCCCAGTGGATCCAGGGTGATTCGAAGCGTGGACGGCGTTGGCGTCTTAGAAGTATTTATTTATT
>SJYA01007557.1:0-18158 GCA_006410615.1 Neotragus moschatus | reverse complement strand
TGCTCAGTCATGTCCAACTCTTTGCAACACCATGGACTTTAGCTTGCCAGGCTCCTCTGTCTGTGGAATTCTCCCAGGCAAGAATACTGGAGTAAGTAGCCATTCCTTTCTCCAGGGGATTGAACTTGAGTCTTTTGCATTGCAGGCAGATTCTTTACTGTCTGAGCCACCAGAGGAAGTCATATATATATGTATGTCATATATATATATATGTATATATGTATATATGTATATATATATATATACACACATATATATGTGTATGTGTGTATAAATAAATATCCTTTTCCACATTTTTTCTGGTATAGGTTATTCCAAGATAATGAATAAAGTTCCCGGTGCTCCTAGCAGGTCTTTGTTGCTTATTTTATATATAATAAAGTATACCTGATAATCCCCAATTCTTAATTTATCCCTCCCATTCCTTTCTCCTTTGGTAACCATAACTTTGTTTTCTATGTCTGTGAGACTGTTTCTGTTTTGTAAGTAAATTCATTTGCATTTATTTTTTTAGATTCCACAGATAAGTGATGTGATATTTGAAGCTAGAGATAGTTTGATACAGCAGTGGGTAGATTACATTTGGAAAGAACATTGAAATTAAATTGCACCCTAAACCTTCAACTTAATTATTATATTGATCATTTAGTAAATAAATATATATATAAATTAATGTCCTTAGAAAGTGATACTGTAGAATTGATGATGATGTTTGTTGTCAAATATAGTTTGATAAGTTTTGTGTTACCTACTTTCAGAATAACTTCCAGAAGGTTGTAGTGTTAAAAGCTTATGTATTCAGGCACATAGAAATGCAGCTTAAACAAGTTTATCTTTCTCAGTGTAAATAACTGGGCAGCACATTTTAATAAAAATTATTTTCAGTTTAGTATGCATGCAGTAATCTACTCTTGAATTACATTGGTCACATGCCCAACATTACGATTATTGAATACACAAGTTCCATTATTTATATTAGCTGAAAACATGCTATTCACACTACTCCTAGCATTTTACTAGAGATCTCAAAGGTGTTTCCAGTTTAACAAAAGTGAGTGGCCTTGCTTTGAAGAGAAACTGAGTCTAAGGAAATTAACAATTTTTCAGTAGTCACATAGAATTAGTGAATTTATTCTGTGCATATATATTTATTTAAACATTATTGGATTTTAGAGATAAAATAATATCTCTGAAAAATTTACATTTTGTTCTTTCTGGAAGTTTTGGTTTATGAACTATTTTATTTGAAAAATGCTTTCTCTTAATCAAAACAAAAATCAAATTCATAACTACTTTAGAATTAAGAGAACCTCCTCAAGGTGAAGAAGTGCATAGATTAAGAAAATTGTATTTTTCATATCCACGTTTATCATAGAAGTAAAGGGAATTTCTTGTTTTTTTTTTTTCTGATCTGTGCCATATGAAAACAAATGACTTAGGAAAAACAAGGCTATAATGCCATCTGGGGGCTTTTAGGGACATCACAGTTCACTAGAACTGAGAATCCTATAGGGTAATGTACAGTTACCCCCATTTGTTCTTCAGAACTTTAATTACCATTCATTTTCCCCCTTTCACTGATTTACAGTAATTGTACAGGAAGAATACTGGCTCAAATATCTTACCTTACCAAGATGTTTCTTTCCTGTAGCCAGGCAATGTTTTTTTTCCTCTCAAGAGGTAGGATATGTACAACATCAAATGTTTAAAATTTTTACATTATAATTTGCAATAGGATTGCAAGGTGAAACCAAATAAGAAAAAGCTTAACCAAAAGGCATATACTAATATGCACCTATGGCAGTGAAAATATGTTGCTTTTTTGGCTTAGTCACACCAACAGAGCCACCTTAGAGTAAGGGTAGCATTTGAGAAGTGGTTGTAGTGCAGCACCCTTTTTTGAGAGAGGTCATTTGCATCAGTCCGTTAGCAGTCCTAACTGAATGCTAGTTTGCTGAATATTATTAAGAAAAAGAAAGACCCTCTGTGCTATCAGGAGGTAGTATATACAATACACATGAGATAAAAACATGTAACAGCTGCTAGTGTTTTATTTATAGTATTTTTGTTTGTTTATTAATTTTTTTTTTTTACAATTTCAAGAGTGACTTTTGCTATCTGATGCTTTAACTATATCTTTCCCATTTGTATGATTTTCAAATCCATGTTGCTGTAAGCAATTTAATTTAAATCTCATTATTCTATTTGCAATTTTTTTCACATCTTTTTTTCTTTTTGCTAATTACCTATTACTTGATAAATAGTAGATGTTCAATAAATGAGAATAAGTCAACTATGGAGTTTTCTAATCGTCTCAACAGAAAATATATTAATATATCATAAGGGAAAAGAAAAAAGTTGAAATAGACAGTGGCTGGATTTGTGAGATGATATATTTGGTCCATTGTTTGCAGCCTGATTCTGTGACTATTTTATGCACATGTTAAGAGGACTCAAAGAAGTCTGGCTGCTGCAGGGCCCTTTAAAACAAGGAGAATAAACTTGTGATGAGATCTGATCCGTTTTTTTTGGTCAACTGGTCATGATTGCATCTGCCAGAAGCTCTAGTTAGAGTTGATGAGATTTGTAATATATAAAAATGAACATCTGTAAATTATCTGTTATTTGAACTGTATTACTGTGGCAGTGTTTATCTTTTTCAACAGAGATGGAATTTACAAAATTGTTTGTATTGAAATATAGCTGAATTACAATATTAGTTATTGCTGTACAACAAAATGACTCCGTTTTACACATAAATAATTTTTTTCATATTCTTTTCCATATGGTTTATCAAGGATATTGAATATAGTTCTCTGTGCTGTACAGTAGGACTTTGTTGTTTATCTATTCTATATATACAAGTTTGCATTTGCTAATCCCAAACTCTCAATCCAACCCTCTCCCCTTCTCCTCCCCTTCATTGGCATCCACTAGTAGAAATAGAATTTTAATTGAGCATTTGACTACCCCCAATAGAGTCTCTATTTCTGTGACTTAAGCTCTAGCCTATGGGTTGTAAATCGAAATGCCTCGTGGTAATGTCTGGAACACATTCTGAAGAGACATTAAGTGGCATAAGCCACTTGCCTCTTCTTCATCCCTTTGTCTGTCTGCCGCCTGGAACAAAGGCGCTGCTCTCTGGGGCTGTCAGGTAGAGGACACACAGAGTAGATCCGTATGGCGCGAGCCAGGTCCGTGGAGTGCCGCACAGCTCTAGGCCACTTGCCTGGGTGGGCGGGGGTGGGGGGGGGGGGAGTCAGCTTCTACTATGATACAGTTATTTTGGGTTTTCTATACCTTGCAGCTGATCATTGACTCAATGGACATGAATTTGAGCAAACTCTGGGAAATAGTGAAGGACAAGGAAGCCTGTCCTTGGGATCACAAAGAGTCAGATATGACTTAGTGACTGAAGAAACAAGAAAAAATAAAATTGTCATGGAAAATGCAGATTCATTTATTGATTCAAGTAACTAAAGGTGTATTCATATTTTCAAATTAATTTTTAAATAACATATCTGTATGTTTATTGCACTAGTGTTGCCCATCCTTGTGATATCATCATCATAATATTATTAGAAAAGGGACTGTTAAAATTGAGTAAAGAAATGCAAATAATAAACATAAGAAAAACATTCAACCTAAAACAAGTGTAAATTAAAACAATAAAGTATCTTGTATCTATTAATAATTTAACAAAAACATTAAAAAAGGGTACTGCTACACTGATTTGTTGCTTGTGGCAACATAAATTGGAAAACATTTTGGAAATATGTGTTAAGTGCCACAAGAGTATATTTGCCTTTTGATCCAGCTGACCCTGGGAAACCTTTCTAGGGAAATAATTGTAGATATTGAAAATATTATGTATACAAAGATACTCAGACATTATTAATAATGGTGACACTTTGGAAAAATCTAAATGTCCATCAATAGGGATTGGTTAAATAATGTGTGATAGTATATATCAGACAATTGTCAGCTGACCATTGAAAATGAGGATTACTTATTCAACATATTATATTTGTTGACACACAGTGCCATGTCAATAAATATTTGTTGGATGTGGGTGTCTGCTATATTTCAGGAATTTTTGTAGGTTTTATACCTACTCATGGACAAAAGTAGACAAACATGGTTTTGGTTCTTTTGGAGATTATAGTCTCATGGGAAACAGATGACATAATTATACTATGGAGTGGTTAAGACTGAGTTTCCACTGCAGGGGACATGGTTTGAGCCCTGATTGGCAGTTAAGGTCCCACATTCTGTATGCTGGGTGTGGCACAGCCAAAAAATTTAAAAAAGAAAGAATTACACTATAGTTAGTGCTATGTAGGAAAGGAACATGGTTCTATGAAAGCAAATAACAAGGCAACCTTACATAGACTGAGATGTCAAGATAGGTATCATTAAAGATGTACCCTTGAATTGAGATCTGCAGAATGGGAGGAAGTTAGTCAGGAGAATGGATAGAAACATTATGTAGTAATACCATGGAAAACGCGTAGATTGTAGTAACTGGAAAACTCAGGACACAGAAATGAATCCACAATGTGATTATTTGCAGTAATATACAGAAAAAATACTGGAAGGGATACATGAAGATACTAACAAAGATTTAAATAGTGGTAGGGTTATAAGTGATTTTTTTCCCCTCATAAATTTTCTCAATTTTCTACATTGTGCTATACTTCTATGAAATTTTTAAGAAAGAGATTCTATTTCCTCATTATGTTAACATATAAAACTAATAGCACAACAATGTAGGGAAGTTTTGACTCTTACAGTACAAGAAAGACAAAAGTGAAAGTTTTTGTAGAACAAAATAAAGAAAACAAATGTTTGATGAAACAATCCTTGATGAAAAAAGACTTCTGTGGGCATGTACAGAAGGGGTAAAAATTTGACTGCTCTCAGTTTAAGAGGAAGAGGAAGGTTTGCTATCATTCTGAGGGTCTTTCATAATCAAAGGAGCTAGACAAATTAATTGGGCTCATGAACATTTAAAAGCCATATGTAAAATCTGTCAAATAGTATGTGGAAGTGAGCAGTTTTTGGAAGTTGTTCTGTTAAGGTTTGTTTAAGTTTTTACAAAGGAAAGAAAATCAGTAGCCCTTTTAAACGCCTGGTTTGGAAAAACTGGGCAACTTCTTTATGATATCTCTATAAATTGTTTGCAAAATACATTTTACACCTTCCCTGCATGCAAGGAGGAGGGGGGCAGATGGACGGATGGGGAATAGGAATTTAGTTCCCAAGGAAACATTTTGCTAATCGGAAAAAAGGGCACGATCAGGATCTATGGCTATGGCAGTGTATCCAGACAGCTATGGATTTTTCTGCGGTTATTTTCTAACCTTGAAAGGAGGAGGAAGTTGCATTACAGATTTTAAGAGCTAATTTAGTTACATGGTGAATACTGACCATTAGCCACATAAGAAAGGCAATGCCACTGAAGAATTCAGGTTGTCACTGGCAGATGCACAGATCTGTAGAGTGCCAAGCAGGAATGAAACAGTGAATTCTGTCAATTAGACTTAGGAATCTTCATAAGAATTCCCTAAACAGAGGCTAACAGAAAAAAATCTAGAAAAGTACATATGCCATGTAGTTCACTCACTCCAAGAATATAGATGTGGAACAATTCCATGTATACTCAAAGTACTCCAAAGACCTAATTGTTTTAGCCAGCCTCTATGGAGTAAAATAATTCTTTAAATTAGGCCTTTAGGCTGCAGAAAAAAATAAAATAGGAAAAAATTATAAGCTTTTTTATTTGGTCTTAATCAGAAAATTTCCATTGCTACTTGAGATTCCCTGAGAGTTAGAAATGGGTTGGCATCTAGTAGGAATATATTATATATGTGAGTGTTCAATATAATAATGCATTTATATATTGATTACTGATTTCTATTTTCAGAGTTTAAAAACTCATTCTGCTACTAGGAATGTTGAGATCTCCACCCCAATTTTATGTCCCATGGATTCCTACTTGTTACCCTTCTTGTCATAACAGCTTCTAACATGCATACTCACACAGCCAAGCAGAAATACACACAGTTACAAACCTTGGCTTTTCTTAACTTTGGGTTTGTGTTACAGTCATCTGGGAAATGTTTTAAAAATCTGATGCTCCCTAAGCCAGTTACATCAGATTCTGGGTGAAATACCAATGTCAACATATTTGAAAAACTCTTCAGGAAATTTTGATGTGCAGCAAAGTTGGGAATCACTGTTCTAGATAAACAAGTAAGCTAGCAAAATTATAAATTCATTTTAGTTTCCCCCCCAAAAGCATAATACTGTTCTTTACCAATAATTACTGGGTGTATGTGCACAATGGAATATTGTATTCATTTATTGACTAACTGCTTAAACCCCTAAGGATGGTGAAAATGGAATAGGTGGTAAAATAAATGTAATACACATTATTTATTACTGATTTATGAAGTGTCTTAAACGTGCTCATCTGCAGTATTAATAATTAGGGTGACTTCTGGGTAAGAGGGCTTCCCTGGTGGCTCAGAGGTTAAAGCATCTGCCTCCAATGCAGGAGACCCGGGTTTGATCCCTGGATCGGGAAGATCCCCTGGAGAAGGAAATGGTAACCGTCTCCAGTATTCTTGCCTGGAGAATCCCATGGACGGAGAAGCCTGGTAGGCTACAGTCCATGGGGTCGCAAAGAGTCGGACATGACTGAGCAACTTCACTCACTCACTCTGGGTAAGAAGTCAAACTTAAGTAATGCTTCTTGGTGACCTAAATGGAGACTTAGTATCTCAGAGTGTTATGTACTAGAATTCCAAACAGTTACAGTAATAGTAACAATAAAGCAATTAAGCTCATCTATTCTTGCAACTTTCTAGCTACTGACAGTGAACTAACCTAAGCTGACGTTTGCTAATAGAACTGCAGATGTAATCGAACTGTGGATGGATATTTGAACAGATTCATATAGTTAAAAGATTGCTTGACGGTTTACATGGAGAGAAGATAAAAATTCTTTGCTTGTGTTGTTCAGGGATTTAATATGATACACTATTGAATGACTGTGGTTGATTAATAAGGCATTAAATAAGAGTCTGAGCTAATGCAGACAATGGAATATGTTACGGTGGATTTCTGTCGTCATCAATGCACTCATTACAGATACTATAATTATGAATGAAAACCATTAGAGATGGAGGCTGAGAACTCAATTTAAAATTCTGCTGAATTCCTTGAAGTATACAACAGACTCTTTACTGGAAATGCAAAATCTTTAGCTGGACGATTCCTTGTTCAAATGGGAGCACAGGATATATTGGTGCAATCGCGTGTGTTGAAAAGAGGTCAGCCGGAGAAAATGAGCTGGTTGTGTTTGTTGGAGGGGAAAGTAGGAGAGAGCTTTAAATAAGAATTGTGATTTAAAGGATCTTTCAATGGGAAGGTCTAAAAGTTATAAGTAATACTTTATCCTAATTAGTAGGAGTGTGGTTTTTAAAATTCTAATTTAAAGTCTTGAGTCACAAAAACCTGGCTTTGAATCTTGGCTCCATCATTTAATAGGCAGTGTAAATAACCATGATTAACATCTTTGAGACTCAGTTTTATTGTCTGTAAAATGAAGCTATTTCTCCTACCAACTTTGTAAGTGATTATGAGGAACAATTAGGGTAGTGGAAAGGGATTCAAACCTGAAAATGCTAAAATTAAGTGTGTGGCAAACATTATTGATGTCCTATGCTACAGCCGTTCTCTTCTTCACTGTTGCTGGCAGAACCTTAATTTAGGAATTGACCCGCTTCCTGTGGGGTAAATCGTGATCCAGTCTGTGGATGCCAGGTCCATACGAGTGTCTGGGTTAGAAAGGGAGAGGAGACCCAGTCTCGGGCAACAAGACATGAAGAGGAAGTTTCTCAAGAGGTTCTAGTAAAGACTCACTTTCATATGTTGGCAGAGGAGCAAAATTCAGTGACAGCTTCAGGTTGCCAATAAATGGCTTAATGACTTGAATTTAAAAATAGTTTTATTTTATAAATCACATACAGTTAACCCATTTAAAGTGTACACTTCGATGTTTTAATATCTTTACAGATATGTGCAGCTGTTACCACAGTCAGTTGTGCAATGTTTTTATCATTTCAAGAATAGACCGTGTATCCTTTAGTTACCATTGCTCTGACCCCTTTTCCCCAGCCCTAAGCAATCACTATCCAAATTTCTGTGTCTATAAATTTCCCTATTCTGGACTTTCATATGAATGAAATCATATGGTATGTAGTTTTCTGTGACTAGCTTCTTTCATTTAGCGTACTGTTTTTAAGGATCATCCATGTTGCAGCATGTATCAGTACTTAATTTCCTTTTCTGGCTGAATATTTTATTTTCATGTATATATCACATTTTGTTTATCCATTTGTCCGTTGATGGATATTTAAGTTGTTTCCTCCTTTGGGCTGTTATGAATAAGGCTGCTATAAATGTGCATATTGCAAGTTTCTGTGTGGACCTGTTCTCATTTCTCTTGGTATATATGTGGGAGTAGAATTTTGGGGATCTCTGAAACAAAGGAATTCCCAGGTAGATGGCACAGGATACCCCAGCTGTCCTATGCTGTACACCTATGCATCAGGCCTTAGCAGTTCAGATTGGAGTAGGAAGTCAGAAGTCTTGAGGAGGGAGGTCTCCAGGAATAAAATGGAATTGCTGTCTTATAGGTTTGTTCAATTAGAAAATTATATTGAGAGCAGCAAAGTAAATCATAGGCCAGTTAGTTCAAGAGAAAGAACCAAGGGAAGGGTCAGTTAAGAAGAGCCCTTCTGGGACTTCCTTGGTGGTCCAGTGGTTAGGACTCTGTGCTTCCACTGCGGGGGATGCAAGTTTGATCCCTGGTTGGGGAGCAAACATCCTGTATGCCACAAGATGTGGCCTCTCCAAAAAAGAAGAGGAGCCCTTCTGGGAAAAGAACAAAATAAACTGAACACTGGGCTCAAAAAGTATCCATTCCTGAATTTTATTGGATCAGATTTTGGAGCAGTTTCTACCCCAGAGCACTGTCAGCAACAATTAGCCAACAATTAATGAAGACTGATAGCTGGGTATAATAGCAAAAATGGGTAAGAAAGATTAAAGATTAGGGAATGAGGCAGAAAGAGTCGTTCTAAAACCAGTCATTCCATGGTGACTATCCCATCCGGAAGGCTGTACCCTCTGATGAGCAAGAGAAGAGTGTTTATACTGGTGTGTGTGTGTGTGTGTGTGTGTGTGTGTGTGTGTGTGTAACAAGGGTATAATCACTGGTTTGTCAGTTTAGACGCTGCTCTCTTAGTTGAGTAATTTAGTTTAGCCAAGCCACTAAACCCATTTAGTTTAGCTGAATCAATACACAATCAAACAATAACAAAAACAAACCTTCAGAGAGGAAGGGATATCAGTCCAGTTCAGTCGCTCAGTCATGTCCGACTCTTTGTGACCCCATGAATTGCAGCACGCCAGCCCTCCCTGTCCATCACCAACTCCTGGAGTTCACTCAAACTCACGTCCATTGAGTCAGTGATGCCATCCACCCACCTCATCCTCAGTCGCCCCCTTCTCCTCCTGCCCCTAATCCCTCCCAGCATCAGAGTCTTTTCCAATGAGTCAACTCTTCGCATGAGGTGGCCAAAGTACTGGAGTTTCAGCTTCAGCATCATTCCAAAGAACACCCAGGGCCGATCTCCTTCAGAATGGACTGGTTGGAGCTCCTTGCAGTTCAAGGGACTCTCAAGAGTCTTCTCCAACACCACAGTTGAAAAGCATCAATTTTTCAGCGCTCAGCCTTCTTCACAGTCCAACTCTCACATCCATACATGACTACTGGAAAAACCATAGCCTTGACTAGATGGACCTTTGTTGGCAAAGTAATGTCTCTGCTTTTGAAGATGCTATCTAGGTTGGTCATAACTTTCCTTCCAAGGAGTAAGCGTCGTTTAATTTCATGGCTGCAGTCACCATCTGCAGTGATTTTGGAGCCCCCCAAAATAAAGTCTGACGCTGTTTCCACTGTTTCCCCATTATTTAACTTATGCAGAGTACANCTTGGTGGTCCAGTGGTTAGGACTCTGTGCTTCCACTGCGGGGGATGCAAGTTTGATCCCTGGTTGGGGAGCAAACATCCTGTATGCCACAAGATGTGGCCTCTCCAAAAAAGAAGAGGAGCCCTTCTGGGAAAAGAACAAAATAAACTGAACACTGGGCTCAAAAAGTATCCATTCCTGAATTTTATTGGATCAGATTTTGGAGCAGTTTCTACCCCAGAGCACTGTCAGCAACAATTAGCCAACAATTAATGAAGACTGATAGCTGGGTATAATAGCAAAAATGGGTAAGAAAGATTAAAGATTAGGGAATGAGGCAGAAAGAGTCGTTCTAAAACCAGTCATTCCATGGTGACTATCCCATCCGGAAGGCTGTACCCTCTGATGAGCAAGAGAAGAGTGTTTATACTGGTGTGTGTGTGTGTGTGTGTGTGTGTGTGTGTGTGTGTGTAACAAGGGTATAATCACTGGTTTGTCAGTTTAGACGCTGCTCTCTTAGTTGAGTAATTTAGTTTAGCCAAGCCACTAAACCCATTTAGTTTAGCTGAATCAATACACAATCAAACAATAACAAAAACAAACCTTCAGAGAGGAAGGGATATCAGTCCAGTTCAGTCGCTCAGTCATGTCCGACTCTTTGTGACCCCATGAATTGCAGCACGCCAGCCCTCCCTGTCCATCACCAACTCCTGGAGTTCACTCAAACTCACGTCCATTGAGTCAGTGATGCCATCCACCCACCTCATCCTCAGTCGCCCCCTTCTCCTCCTGCCCCTAATCCCTCCCAGCATCAGAGTCTTTTCCAATGAGTCAACTCTTCGCATGAGGTGGCCAAAGTACTGGAGTTTCAGCTTCAGCATCATTCCAAAGAACACCCAGGGCCGATCTCCTTCAGAATGGACTGGTTGGAGCTCCTTGCAGTTCAAGGGACTCTCAAGAGTCTTCTCCAACACCACAGTTGAAAAGCATCAATTTTTCAGCGCTCAGCCTTCTTCACAGTCCAACTCTCACATCCATACATGACTACTGGAAAAACCATAGCCTTGACTAGATGGACCTTTGTTGGCAAAGTAATGTCTCTGCTTTTGAAGATGCTATCTAGGTTGGTCATAACTTTCCTTCCAAGGAGTAAGCGTCGTTTAATTTCATGGCTGCAGTCACCATCTGCAGTGATTTTGGAGCCCCCCAAAATAAAGTCTGACGCTGTTTCCACTGTTTCCCCATTATTTAACTTATGCAGAGTACATCATGCAAAATGCCAGGCTGCATGAGTTACAAGCTGGAATCAAGACTGCCAGGAGAAATATCAACAACCTCAGATATGCAGATGCTACCACTCTAATGGCAGAAAACAAAGAGAAACTAAAGAGCCTCTTTATGAGGGTGAAAGAGGAGAGTGAAAAAGCCTGCTTAAAAACTAAGATCATAGCATCCAGTCCCATCAGTTCACTTCAGTCGCTCAGTCGTGTCTGACTCTTTGCGACCCCAAGAATTGCAGCACGCCAGAGGGGGGAAAAGTGGAAGCAGTAACAGATTTCCTCTTCTTGGGCTCCAAAATCACTGTGGATGGTGGCTACAGTCATGAAATTAAAAGATGGTTGCTTCTTGGAAGGAAAGCTATGACAAACCTAGACACATATTAAAAAGCAAAGACATCACTTTGCTGACAAAAGGTCTGTAGAATCAAAGCTATAATCTTTCTAGCAGTCATATACGGATGTGAGAGTTGGACCATAAAGGAGGCAGAATGCTAAAGAATTGACATCTTTGAACTGTGGTTCTGGAGAAGATTCTTGAGAGTACCCTGGACAGCAAGGAAATCAAACCAGTCCATCCTAAAGGAAATCAACCCTGAATACTCACTGGAAGGACTGATGCTGAAGCTCCAATACTTTGGCCATCTGATGGAAACAGCTGACCCATTGGAAAAGACTCTGATCCTGGGAAAGACTGAAGGCAGGAGGAGGAAAGGGTGGCAGAGGAAGGATGAGATGGCTAGATGGCATCACGGACTCAATGAACATAAACTTGGGCAAACTCTGGGAGATGGTGAGGCACAGAGAGGCCTGGCGTGCTGCAGTCCTTAGAGTCGCAAAGAGTCAAACACAACTTGGTGACTGAACAACAACAACAAATTGGATAATCTGGAATAAAAAGGAAATGTCCTAGAAATATACAACCTACCAAGACTGAATCATGAAGAAACAGAAAATATGAACAGTCCAGTGAGTAAAGAGGATTAGTCATCACAAACTTCCCAACAAAGAAAAGCCCAGAACCAAATCCTACCAGGGTCAAAGAAGAGTTGATAGTGGAACTTCCCTGGTGGTCTAGTGGTTAAGAATCTGCCTTCCCATGCAGGAGAGCCAGGTTTGACCCTGGTCAGAGCACTAAGGTTCCCCACGCTGCTGGTGACTGCTGAGCCCATGCATCTCAACTAGAGTGCCCACGCACGCTTCAGTCCTTCTGGCAGAACCAGAGAGAAGCGTTAAGCACCATGACGCAGATCTTGTGTGCTACAGCTCAAATCCAACACAGTCAAAGAAAGAAAAAAGGAAAGAACTGATAACCACCCTTTTCAAACTCTTTCAGAAAACTAAAAGCAAGAGAAAAATCCCTAACTCATTTGATGAGGCCAGAATTACCCTGACACCAAAGCCAGATACAGTCATTGCAAGAAAACTACAGTCCTGCATCCCTGAGCACCACAGATGTAAAGTTCTCATCAAAAGATTAACAAACCAAATTCAACCGCACAATAAAAGAAACACTCACCATGATCAAGTGGGAATTTTTCTAAGAATGGTTCAACATTCATAAATCAATAAATGTGATATGCCACATTACTAGAATGAATGATAAAAATCATACAATCATCTCAATAGATGCAGAAAAGCACTTGACATAATTCAACATTCTTTCATGATAAAAACTCTCAACAGTATTACAAAGTCCTAGCCAGAGCAACTAGGTAAGGAAAAAATAAAAGACATCCAAATTGGAAAGAAAAATAAAACCATCAATATTCACATAGAACATGAAAACCCTAAAAACGCCACCAAAAATTATTAGAAATGATAAAGGAATGCAGTCAAGCTGTAGGAAACAAAATCAAAACACAAAAATCTGTTGTGTTTCTCTGTACTTAACAATGAGTTAGTAGAAAGAGAAATTAAGAAACAATCCTATTTATAATCATAACAAAAAGAATAAAATACCTAGTGATAAAATTTACACAAAGAGGTGAAAGACCAATATACTGAAAACTATAAGACACCATTAAAAGAAACTGAAGGAAAAAATAAATGGAACGGCATTCTATGCTCGTGGTTTGGAAGAATTAACATTGTTAAAAGGTGTCCACATTACCTAAAGCAATCTATAGATTCAATGCAATTCCTATAAAATCGTAAAGACCTTTTTCACGGAAATAGAATAAAAAATTATAGAATTTATATGGAACCACAAAAGACTCTGAATAGCCAAAGTAATCCTGAGGTAAAGAGCAAAGCTGAGGTATCACATGCCTTGATTTGCATTTAAATTTCCTTCCCTGGTGGTCCAGTGGCTAAGACTCCATGCTCCCAATCCAGCAGGCCAGAGTTTGATTCCTGGTCAGGGAACTAGATCCCAGATGCTGCAACTAAGACCTGGTGCAGCCAAATCAATAAATAAGTTAATATTTTTAAAAGTAAAAATAAACAGATGGGATCTAATCAAAGGTATAAGCTTTTTCACAGCAAAGGAAACATGAACAAAACTGAAAGGACAACCTATGGGAGAAAATATTTGCAAATGATGTAACTGACAAGGTATAAATATCCAAAATAAAAAATAGCACTTACAACTCAATATCAGAAATCAGTATATAGCCCAACCAAAACATAGGCAGAAGACTCAGGTAGACTTTTCACCAAAGAAGGCCTTATTGTTGTTTTTCAGTTGTGAAGTCCAGTCTGACTGCAACCCCATGGACTGTAGCACACCAGGCTTCCCATCCCAAACTATCTCCCAGAGTTTGCTCAAACTCATGTTCATTGAATCAGTGATGCTACCTAACCATCTCATCCTCTGCCATTCCCTTCTCCTTTTGCCCTCAATCTTTCCCAGCATCAGAGTCTTTTCCAGTGAGTTGGCTTTTCACATCAAGTGGCCAAAGTATTGGAGCTTCAGCTTCCACATCACTCCTTCCAATGAATATTCAGGGTTGATGCTCTAGGATTGATTGGTTTGATATCCATGCAGTCCAAGGGACTCTCAAGAGTCTGCTTCAGCACAATTCAAAAGCATCAGTTCCTTGGTACTTACCCTTCTAGATGCTCAACATCACTTAGGATTCAGTTCAGTTCAGTCGCTCAGTTGTGTCCGACTCTTTGCGACCCCATGAATCACAGCACACCAGGCCTCCCTGTCCATCACCAACTCCCGGAGTTCACCCAAACTCACATCCATCAAGTCCATGATGCCATCCAGCCATCTCATCCTTGGTCATCCCCTTCTCCTCCTGCCCCTAATCTCTCCCAGCATCAGAGTCTTTTCCAATGAGTCAACTCTTTGCATGAGGTGGCCAAAGTACTGGAGTTTCAGCTTTAGCATCATTCCTTCCAAAGAACACCAAGGACTGATCTCCTTTAGGATGGACTATTTGGATCTCCTTGCAGTCCAAGTGACTCTCAAGAGTCTTCTCCAACACCACAATTCAAAAGCATCAATTCTTTGACGCTCAGCTTTCTTCACAGTCCAACTCTCACAGCCATACATGACTACTGGAAAAACCATAGCCTTGACTAGATGGACCTTAGTCGGCAAAGTAATATCTCTACTTTTCAATATGCTGTCTAGGTTGGTCATAACTTTCCTTCCAAGGAGTAAGCGTCTGCAGTTCATGGAGTCACAAAGAGTCGGACAAGACTGAGTGACTGAACTGAATGGAACTGAACAGCCTTGTACTCCCTTCTCAGTTTTGAACTAGTCAGTTGTTCCATGTAAAGTTCTAACTGTTGCTTCTTGATCTACATACAGGTTTCTCAGGAGATGGGTAGGATAGTCTGGTATTCCTGTCTCTTTGTTTTCCACATTTTGTTATGATCCACACAGCCAAAGGCTTTAACATAGTCAATGAAACAGAAGTAGATGTTTTTCTGGAATTCCCTTGCTTTTTCTATGATGAAACAAATGTTGACAATTTGATCTCTGGTTCCTCTGCCTGTTCTAAATCCAGCTTGTACATCCAGAATTTCTCGGTTCATGTACAGTTGAAGCCTAGCTTGAAGGATTTTGAGCATTATCTTGCTAGCATGTGAAATGAATCCAAACGTGGGTAGTTTGAACATTCTTTGGCATTGCCCTTCTTTGGGATTGATATTTTAAAACCCCTAAATTTTGGTTTATTGATTTTATGCATTCAAGTTCACTGACTTTTTTCTCTCTTCTGCTTTTCAGTTCATCCAACTCATGGATCCTCTCCTGCATTGTTGGTGGGCGGAGTCTCTACACTGGGCCACCTGGGAAGCCCTTGCGGATCCCTTACTTTCCATTTTAACGTTTGTTTCAAGTGTCACATTTGCCATTTGAGCAGTTTTATACTAGCTCTTTGAAGTCATGTCAGATAATTCCACATTTGTATCATCTTGTCATTGGCATCTTTAATTATATTTTCCCATGTGAGTTTTTTGTGTTTCTTCATATGCCAAGTAATTTCAGATTGAATTTCACACCTTTGTATGTATTATACGAAGAACCTGTTTTAAGTCCTCTTGAGAACATTGGTATTTTTATTTTAGTAAGTGATTAACCTGGCTAGTTCCAACCTATGTGACTTTGGTTCCAATCTTGGTTCAATTTTAAAGTGTTAGCAGTGGTATTTGAATTTGTCCTCTTTTTACCACTCAGTAATTAGCCATGGGTCTGAGTGAAATTTTATGTTAGCTAAGTTCTCAGTGTCTTTGGTATGCTAGTTGCTGCTGCTGCTGCTAAGTCACTTCAGTCGTGTCCGACTCTGTGTGACTCCATAGACAGCAGCCCACCAGGCTCCCCCGTCCCGGGGATTCTCCAGGCAAGAACACTGGAGTGGGTTGCCATTTCCTTCTCCAATGCATGAAAGTGAAAAGTGAAAGTGAAGTCGCTCAGTCGTGTCCAACTGTTCGAGACCCCATGGACTGCAGCCTACCAGGCTCCCCCGTCCATGGGATTTTCCAGGCAAGAGTACTGGAGTGGGGTGCCATTGCCTTCTCCATTGGTATGCTAGTTAGAGCCATGCATATTCAGGTGAGAAGAGTGGCCTCAGGAATTAATATAAAATTCCCCATGGTGTTTCCTCTTCCCACTGTGTTTTCAGTGTTTTCTGGTTCTTTATGGATCTCTCTTTTGGATCTCTGATTAGAAATCAGATGCTCCAGTTTTCTCTGAACTTTAAAGATTGCTATTCTGGCTGTTCTAGCCATAAATAGAGGGCTTTTCCTACATTTTCCTCTGTCTATATAACTGTGCTTACTTCTAGATTTGAAGCTGTACTGGATACAGGCTGGGAGACCAGTTGTTGTTTAATCACTAACTTGTGCCTGACTCTTTGCAACCCCATGGACTGTAGCCTGCCAGGCTCCTCTGTCTATGGGTTACTGGAGGAAAAAGAAATGCTGAGTTGGTGTTGTTTTGAATTCTTTTTTCCACCATTCCTTTTTGATTCTCATACAGCTGAACCATCCTGGTTTTGTAGTGTTTACTTGGGAAGAAAAGGAGTTGTGTATTTAATCTGTCTTACCCCAAATTAGACCTCTATTATGTTTTGAAAGTTTATATTCTGAATTTACACTCTTTATCAGATAATTATTGCTGGAAGGGGGACCGCTTCTAGGGCCCAAGAGTGGACTTTTGTCTGACACTCAGAAATGCATTGTCTGAAGAGACATATGTGCTGACAAAGCAAGAGACGTTATTGGGAAGGGATGCCTTGTGGAGAGCAGGAAGGTAAAGGAATCCAGGAGAACTGCTCTGCCATGTGGCTCCAGGTCCCTGGTTTTCTGGTGATGGGATTAGTTTCTGGGCTGTCTCTGGCCCATCATTCTGACCTAGAGGCCTTTTTGGTGGCATGCTCATTGCTCAACCAAGATGAACGCCAGTGAAGAGGATTCTGGGAGGTCAGTAGGACATGTCTCCTTTTGACATTTCCCAAATGCTTCTAGTTGGTGGTGGCTTGTTAGTTCCATGTTCCTTACCAGGACTTCTTGTCCTAAAATAACTCATGTGAATAGTTACTATTGCACTAGTGAATAGTTACTATTTCAATGAAAGTGAAAGAGGAGAGTGAAAAAGCTGGCTTAAAACTCAACATTAAAAAAACTAAGATCATGACATCCAGTCCCATCACTTCATGGCAAATAGATGGGAAACAATGGAAACAGTGACTTTATTTTATTTTCCTGGGCTCCAGAATCACTGCAGATGATTAAGAGACATTTGCTCTTTGGAAGAAAAGTTATGACCAACCTAGACAGCATAGTAAAAAGCAGAGACATTACTTTGCCAACAAAGGTTCATCTAGTCAAAGCTATGGTTTTTCTAGCAGTCATATATGCATGTGAGAGTTGGACCATAAAGAAAGCGGAGAAGCAAGGAATTGATGCTTTTGAACTGTGGTGTTGGAGAAGACTCTTAGAGTCTATTAATAGTTCATACAGTTCTGTCAAGTACATTTGTTGTCTAGGTGGGGAGAGGAAGGCTTAGTACTTCCCACTCTTTCTGCTTTCCTGAGGTTTCTCTAGTATACTCTGCTGCCCTAAAAGAAAGCAAAGGCGGAATCCGGACCAGAAGAGGAATCTAGATCAGAAGAGTATTCCTTAAGTTCTGATGTATGCGTATGCCACTAGATTAGTCCAGATGAAAGAGTTTAGGGAAGTACACTTTCTCCAGGCAGCTCTTTAGGAAACCACGGGGAGAGGGAAAGATTTCCTGATCCCTAAGCTAAGTAAAAGATGCACAAGCCGTCTAAAAAAGGAGAGTAGTAGTCTCAGCATGAACTTGCTCTGCCGGCTCCAGCTGCAGCGCCACGCACGTCCACTAGGGGCCGCGCCAACGACCCAATCTGGGCGCGCAAAC
>SJYA01007556.1:0-18309 GCA_006410615.1 Neotragus moschatus | reverse complement strand
AGCAGTTGGATCCAAATGTCTTCAGGCAGAGGCACACCCCTATCCTCATTCTCAGAGCTCAAACCATTGTCTCACCTCCAAATAGACCGAAATAGCAGGTTCCATCTGGCCAAGGACATCACCCTCAGACACACCCGGAATGCGAAGTTGAGCCGACTGGTGAAAAACTCTCTGCCAAAGCAAACCTATAAATCTGGAAGAGGAGCCTGATTATTCAAATGTGTGATTCTAGTGTAAGGAATCAAGGATCACACAACATAAGTGAACTATGGTACCACCAAAGGAAACTAAGGAAGCTCTAATAACTGACCCTCAAGAAATGGAGATCTATGAACTGCCAGATAAAGAACAAACTCTCTCAGCTTCTGCTTGTTCAGAATAGTTTTTATCCCTTCTTTGGTNTCTAGTGTAAGGAATCAAGGATCACACAACATAAGTGAACTATGGTACCACCAAAGGAAACTAAGGAAGCTCTAATAACTGACCCTCAAGAAATGGAGATCTATGAACTGCCAGATAAAGAACAAACTCTCTCAGCTTCTGCTTGTTCAGAATAGTTTTTATCCCTTCTTTGGTTCTGAAGGACAGCTTGTGCTTCACCAGTTATAGAACTCTGCAGCACACCAGGCTTCCCTGTCCTTCATCATCACCTGGCAGTCTGCAGTCATGGGGTCACAAAGAGTCAGACACAGCTGAGCCATTGAACAACAGCAATCACAAGAGAAAGCCCTCTAGTTATTACATAAAAGAATACATAAAGAATTCAAATCATACTGAAACAAAAGGATACTAAAACACACACAAAAAGAGATAGCACAGCTAGAAATAAGAAACAACGGATCCACAGAAAAAGCACAGTTAACAAAATGGCAATAGTAAGTCCTTACCAATCAAAAATTAAGTTAAATGGGAATGGATTGAATTATCAAATTAAAATACATAGCATGGCTAAATAAAAAACAATGTCTAAAAATATACTGCCAACAAGAGATTCACTTTAACATTAAGTACCCACAGAGATTGAGCTTAAAGGGATAGAAAAAGACATTTCAAGAAAATGTTCACAAATAAATCAACAGCAGGGTTAGCCATACTTAAAACAGACAACATAGACTTTAAATTAAAAATGATAAAAAGAAACAAAGAGACTCATTATAGAGTGATAAAGGGGTCGATACACCAGGAAGATATAACAATAGCAAGTGTTAGTGTGCTTAGCGTTAGAACACCTAACTATATGAAGCAATAGTAAATAGAGCTACAAGGAGAAATAAACAGCAATGGGGTGGTAGTTAGGGCTTTTACTATCCCAGTCTCAAAATGGGGTAGATCATTCAGACCGAGAATCTATAAGGAAACAGAGGATTTGAACAACATTATAGGCCAGATGGAGACCTAGCTTGATTCCCGGCTCAGGAAGATCCCCTGGAGAAGAGTAAGGCAATCCATTCTAGTATTTTTGCCTGGAGAATCCCCATGGACAGAGGAGCCTGGCGGGCTACAGTCTATGGAGTCACAAAGAGTCGGATATGACTGAGAGACTAAGCACAGAGGCCAGATGGACCTAGCATACAAGTACAGAACATTCTATTCAACATCAGCAGAATACACCTTCTTCTCAGGCACACATGGAACACTTTCTAGGAAGACTGCAAAACAACTTGGAGCAAATTCAAAAAGACTGAAATCGTATCAAGTATGATTTCTGAAAACAATGGCATGAAACTAGAAATCGGTAAGAGGAAAACTGGAAAGTTCACAAACACATGGAAGTTAAACAACATTCTCCTGTGAAGTGAAAGTCACTCAGTTGTTTCCAACTCTTTGTGACCTCATTGACTATACAGTCCAATGGAATTCTCCAGGCTGGAATACTAGAGCAGGTGGCCTTTCCCTGCCCCAGGGTATCGTCCTGACCCAGGAAAAGAACGGGAGTCTCCTGTATTGCAGGCAGATTCTTTACCAACTGAGCTATAACAACCAATAAAAAGAAGAAAGGACATAAAGTTTCTTAAATTAAAATGGAAACACTATATATCAAAACATACAGGATGCAGGGAAAGCAATTCCAAGAGGGACATTCACAGCAATAAATACCACATTAAGAACCAAGAAATATCCCAAATAAACAACCTAACTCTATACCTTAAGGAACTAGAAAAAGAAGAATAAATTAAGTCCAAAGTGATTAATGAAGGAATACAATATAAGATTACAGCAGGAATAAATGAAATGCAGATGCTTTGCCATCTGAGCCACTAGGGAAGCCACTAAATGAAATAAAGAGGAGAAAAATAATAGAAAATCTTTAACAAACAAATAGCTGGTCCTTTGAAAATGTAAAGAAATTGAAAAGCCCTTGGCTAGATCCCATGACACATAAACAGAGCTTTAGGTCTTCACATCTTGCCTGCATCTGCTTTTGTCCTCAAAGATAGAATTTAGACACAATTACTTGGCAAAACTCACTAGAAAAGAACCTATACTAAGGGCATGAGAGAATGTATTCCTTCAGTGCCTTGATCCAAGTGTGCCTGAAGTCCTCCATGCCCCAAACTTTTCAGTTAAAATACATTTCTCCCTTCCTATGTTTTACTTTTGTTGAAGGCAGTTTGAGTTGGATCCTGCCATTCAGGATCTAAGTAAGTAGATACTGACTTAGGATATTCATGGACTCACATCTGTGTCCTCCATTCTGAAACCTACTCAAGGGTCACACAACCACACTGGAAACATAACAGACATCAAAGCCACAGGAAAGCTTAGAGGTCATCATTTTAACCTCTTCGCTGGAAAGTCTAGGGAGACTATGGCCCAGAGAAGGGTTCAAAGTACACGTGACTTTAACCCCACTTATTTTCTTCTGTTCACATATGTTAAGCTTTGCTTTTAAATAAAGAAAAAAGATCAACAAAGTTACCTAATAAGTCGGTTTACATAATAGATGCCTGAGCCACGTCCCAGATACTTAGGGTTACCAGCTCCTGGTCAGGCTGTCCCAGGGTATCTGGCCAGAAATGGCAACAACTGGACTGGATAGACCAAAGGTAATTTCTACCTTAAGTTTTAAGAGCTTGAGATGCCACTTCTTCCTCTAGAGCCCCAGCTCTGCCTAGACGTGACCCTCACAACCTATAAGCTTATCCCGTCTCATCTTCTCAGCAGCCACATGGGGGGGGGCTCCTGCCCCCATTTCCCAGCTGAGGAACATGGGGCTGAGAAGGGCAGGACGACTTGCTGAAGGCCACAGGATGGGAAGGGGCAGAGCTGGAGAGTGCACCCACTTCTGCACCCTCTCCCATTGGGGCTGGCTCTTCCATCTCTGGGGGCAGCAGAAGTCCCAGTTGTTGGCCCCAGGGTCCAGCACTCAGGAGGTGCAGGTGAATGCGTGGCTCTAGGCTTGACACTGCACGTCCATTTTTGCCACTGATGCTCACCACAACCTTACAAGGTTTGGAAGACCTCATTTTCCAATTGAGGAAACTAAGGTTCAGGGAAGGGAGGTGACTCACTCAGGTCTTACAAGGACAGGAATCCAGAATTTGGGCTCAAGGGGAAGGACCTTTCACCTAGATCACATTGAGGCCAGCTGGCAGGGCAGGATCATCCATGGACTTGAATATCTTGTTATTCCTCGACCGCTTCTGTTTGAGTTGGTTGTTAAGCCTGATGCATTGGGCCCCTGTCAACTGGAACATCCGATCCAGGAAGCCCAGAGGGGTGTCCACTTGGCACAGGCTGGGAGCACCGGTGGAGAATTCCAGGTCATCCATGGTCCATCACCTCCGATCCCTCAGCTGCATCTCACGGGGTCTGGATGAATGCCGCCAGGACAAAGTAGGAGTCAGGCTGGAGGCTTGAGAGGTTGGCCTTCCTCACTCTGACTGTGGTCCTACCATCAGAGCACAGAGCAGGGAGAAGGTGGCAGGCCAGGTGCCCAAGTCTTGGCCTGGGACATAGAGGACCCCATCCAGCAGAGCTTTGAACCTGTCAGCAGACCACCCTCTTCACTGTCTGTACCCAGTTCTGCAAATATCAGAGGTCCCTCTTTCCCTGGTTGTGGGCACAGAGCTGAGGGCTGTGCCAAAATCTTTTGAGTAGACTTTTTCTCACCTCACAGCTATGGCCTAGGGCTTCCAGAGAGATGTCGTCAACTCAGACACAGTGTTGGCCCAGGCTTCAGCTGCCCCATTGTAAAATGAGCAAAAGTGAGTAAGTAAATGAGTAAAACCTGGTGCCTGGATCCTGGTGGCAAAATGTAAATAAAATGCAAACCAAGGACGTGGTTGTCAGACCCAGCTTTGGGATCAGGCACACTGGGTTTGAATCATCTCTTTGTCTGTTGCCGGCTGTGGTACCTGGACAAGGGACTTCATCTCCCTTAACCTCAGGTCCTAGTATGAAATGGAACTAACTATGGGACTGTGCTCCCAGGTGTGCTTGAGGATGTGGAGGGATCATGTGTGTAGGCCCCTGCTACATGGTGACAACAGTGATGGTGATGACTAAAGTTATTGCTGGTGTCTGGTCACTTCACTCCCCTCCACCTCAGATCCCCTATCTGCAATGAAGCCACTGAACAGGTTTGCGGAGAGGATGAGGCGAGGAGATCAAGCATCCAATATGCTTTATGCTTAATCAAAAGTGGAAGTGAAGTTGCTCAATCACGTCCAACTCTTTGTAACCCCATGGACTGCAGCCTTCCAGGCTCCTCCGTCCATAGGATTTTCCAGGCAAGAGTACTGGAGTGAGTAGCCTATCCCTTCTCCAGGGGTTCTTCCTGACTCAGGGATTGAACCCGGGTCTCCTGCATTCCAGGCAGATGCTTTACCCTCTAAGCCACCACATTTCTTATATTTGTGTGCTATAAACACCACGTGAGCTAGATGGGCTCAGACTTCCAGTAGACTTGCATCTACAAATTCTGACTCCCTTGCTGGCTGGTGTATAGACCTGTGTCTAGAAATTCTGACTCCCTTTGTTAGAAAGTGCCGGCTTCACTAAGCCTCAGCTTCCCATTCAGGACCATGTTAGAGACTCTAAGAACTGTGGTGTCAAGTACACCTCATCGATTGTAAACACTGGATGGAGCTTTCTGCAGAGAAGCCTTCCCAGGCACTCCTGGGCTTGGAAGGCAGGATTGATTAGTGATGTCTGCCGCAAGTTCAGAGGGAAGAGTAGAATGACTACATGCTTGCCAAGGCAGGACCAGGTCATCCTTAATGGCCCCTCCGACCAGTGATGGGCATGTGGACATCACACGTTCATGGAGCGTGAGACTCTGGGACCTGCCTAGTGATGTGGGATAGAAGAGGGACCCTGATCTGGGTTCCAGTCTTGGTTCAGTTTATAATCCGCTTTGTGACTCTAAGTAAGATGTTTATTTTCTCCAGGGTCTCCATTTGCTCTAATGACAAAATGAACAGAGATTTCCTCTTACACAGCTGAACTCTCAGGGCTCTGAGAGGTGGTCAGGAATATCTGCAGGCTAATGGCTACATCCCTACTAGCTGGAGTAACATGTGTAGGGCAGAAACCTTGGGCCAGTCAGGCCCACATCTTTGGTCACTACAAATACCTGTGGTCCCCTTAACAGGGATGACCCAGAAGAAGGTAGGGGTGGGTCTCAATGCAACAGAAGTCTCAGTGTCTGTGGAAAGGCAGATGTGCATGGAAAGTAGTTGAAGACAGAACAACATGCTTCCCCTCAGGGAAGTCACCCATGGGCAGGGTCCCTGGTCTATGTGCTATAAGAACAGCCACAACAACACGTCAGGAAACACGTTCATCAGTGACGTTCACAAGGCACCGTTATGACACAGGGAACACGTCAGGGCACAAAACAGATAAGATCCCTGCCTCATGAGGCTCCCACTCCAGTGGGAGAGGAAGAAAGCACATCTTTAGGGATGCGAGTCCAGGTTCACACATGCTAACTGTGTACCCTTCAGACGAGTTCAATGATGTAGGTACACCCATTGTGCCCACTTTACAGGTGAGTAAGCTGAGTCTTTGAGAGGGAAAGCTCACCAGGCTGGTAAGTGGCAATGCCATGACTTGAGCCCAGGCCTGTCATACTTTTAAGAACTGCACACATTGCCCCTTGTCACCCTCCCCATTTTCCTGGGCTCCTAATTCTGCTTAGGTCACCATTCACCATTATGTTTTGCAATACTAGCTATGATGATGATCACTGTTATTCATGGAGCACCTTCTCAAGCCAGGGCTGCCATGGGCTCTCTACTGACATTTCCTTATTTAGTCCCCAAGCAGCTCTTCTAAGGTAGAGGACACTCTAGTTCTAATTTCATGGTTAAAAAAAAAAGCTGAGACATTAGATCACTTGCCTGCTGTCACACAGCTAACAAGGGAGAAACCTGGGATTCACACCCAAGGCTGCCTCTAGCCGAAGCTTCTGTATTATTATAATGAAATGCATGGTTTCTAAAAGAGTGCATTTTAATTAATCAGCATTAAAGGAAATAGCTTCTGTGCGCTGTAATAAACATTTGAGTGTCTACACTATGTCAGGCCCTGGCATGAAGACAGCACTCTTGACTCATGGTTTCAGCGAATGGCTTGTAATCACTGTGCCAAAGGAGCCGGTGGGATTCGTGCTCAAAGCAAGAACGTGGGGTGCCCCAGCTGGTGGGAATGTAGCAAGTGTTCCTGAACCAGGTGTTCCTGAACACCTCTCAAAGCCCTGAGGGGTCAGTCGTCTAGCAGAAAATCTCTGGTCATTTTGCAGTTAGAGGAAACAGAGGCCCTGAGAGAAAACAAACATCGTACGCAGAGTCACAAAGCAGGTTACAAACACAGCCAAGACTAGAACCTAGATAGGGGTCTCCTTCTCATTCCCGCAGCTCCAGGCAGGTCCCAGAGTCCCACCCTCCACGAATGTGTGGTGTTGGTGTGCCCATCGCTGGATAAAGGGCTTCTTGGATATGACCTGGGCCAACAGTGGCAAATACACAGTGCCTCCACTCTCCGCTCCTGAACTTGTGGCTGCTGCTGCTGCTGCTAAGTCGCTTCAGTCATGTCCGACTCTGTGCGAACCCATAGATGGCAGCCCACCTGGCTCCTCCGTCCCTGGGATTCTCCAGACAAGAACACTAGAGTGGGTTGCCATTTCCCTCTCCAATGCATGAAAGTGAAAAGTGAAAGTGAAGTCGCTCAATCATGTCCAACTTGTAGCAACCCCATGGACTGCAGCCTACCAGGCTCCTCTGCCCATGGGGTTTTCCAGGCAAGAGTACTGGAGTGGGTTGCCATTGCAGACATCACTAATCAATCCTCCCTTCCAAGTCCAGGAGCTGCCTGCGAGGGCTTCTTACCAGAAAGATTCATCGAGTTCCCTATAATCAATCAGATTGTATTTGGGACCAATGTACTGTCATTGCTACTCAGCCCCAGAAGGGAAACTGAGGCTTATGAGGAGGCGTACCTGCCAAGGGAGGCGATACACCATCACCCAAGGGAGCCAGAATCTGTGGACCCTGGTACTGGGGACCTGAGACCATTCTATCTCATTCAGCACTCGAAAATAAGAGGTGCATTCAGTTTAGTTCAGTTCAGTCGCTCAGTCGTGTCTGACTCTTTGCGACCCCATGAATCGCAGCACGCCAGTCCTCCCTGTCTATCACCAACTCCCAGAGCTCACTCAGACTCACGTCCATCGAGTCAGTGATGCCATCCAGCCATCTCACCCTCTGTCGGCCCCTTCTCCTCCTGCCCCCAGTCCCTCAGAGGGGCATCAGCCACTGGTGTCACCGCATATCAGGGGCCTACCTCATGCTCCACCTTTCATACACATTATCCCACCACGTCCTCACCACACACCTGGAGGAGAATCCCGTCTTTAGGCCCATGTCACACACAGGGGACCTGAGGTTCAGGGAGATGAAGCTCCTTGTGCAGACTGCACAGGCTGTAACAAGTGAAGAGAGAGGATTCGAACACAGCTGGCCCAGCAATGAAGCCGGGGTATGAGCACCACCCCCTCGGTATGCTTTTAATTTCCTTTTGCCACCAGGATCCAAGCACAGGGTTGTTTACCCATTTTACCAGGTGAAGCCTGGGGCCAAAACCGGGTTGAATTCACTACATCACTCAGGCCCTTGGCCTGTGTTCCTGAGTTGGGAAAACTCTCTTCACAAGATTTAGCCCAGCCTTCTGCTCTGTGCCCACGACCAGAGGAAGAGGGACCCCAGTGTTTGTTGAACTGGACACAGACAGTCTGGGAGGGTGGTCTGCTGATGGGCCCAAGGTTCTGCTGGATGGTTCCTCAACATCCGAACCTCAAGCTTAGGCATCTGCTCTGTGCTCTGAGGGTGGGATCACAGTCAGCATGAGAAACACTTGCTCCCCAAGCCTCCAGCCCTACCCCTATCTGCTCTGGCCACATCCATATCCAGGACAGGCTTACAGGTTCCTACCGAGAAGCAGGTGGAAGAACAGAGGAGAAAACCCTGGATGACCCAGAGATCTCGGCCGGTGCTCCCAGTCTGATGTCAAGCGGGCACCCATCCATGCTTCCCGGACCAGGTCTTCCGGGTTGACATAGGCCCAATGCACCAGGCATTACAACCAAATCAAACAGCAGAGTTCAAGCAATGAACAGAGTATTCAAGCCCAAAGACGCTCCTGCCAAGCCAGTTGCCCTCAATGAGACCTGGGTGAAAGGTCGTTCCCTGGTGACTCAAATGCTAGGCCCTGTCCATGTGAGACCTGTGTGAGTCACCTCTTTTCCCTGAGCCTCAGTTTCCTCAGCTGGAAAAAGGGGCTTCAAGTCTCCTCATGGGGATGTCATGAGCACCAATGATGAAAGTGGACCTGTGGGGCCGAGCCCAGGGTCAGCCATTCACCTGGGGCCTTCCTGGGTCTGGACACTGTGGCCAAAGCAGGCAACTCGCTGCTGCCCCCAGAGGATGGGAGCTGGAGCAGCCGACCTTGATGGGAGAGGAAGTAGAACTGGGTCACTATCCAGCTCTGCTCCTTCCCATCTGTGTGACCTTGAACAAGTCATCCTGCCCTCCTGAACCTCAGGTTCCTCAGCTGGGAAGTGGGGGCAGTAACACCCTCTGGTGGTTGCTGAGAAGAGGAAAGAAGATGAAGCCGCATAAGCATATTGGGTGGTGAGGGTCATGTCGAGGCAGAGGTGAGGTTCCAGAGAATGGCATGGGGGTCACAGCTCATAGGACTCAAGGTAGAAAGGACCTTTGAGCCATCTAGTCCAGCTACTTCCATTTCTGGTCAGCCACCCTGGAGCCCCTGAGCCTAAGTACCTAGGGAGGGGCTCAGTCATCTATAATTTAAAGAAACTTACTAGGTGGTTCTGGTTAGTCTTTTTATTTTTTCCCCTAAGACTATTGCCCAAAGTAGAAAATGTCTTCAGAACCAAAAGAGATGAAATGAAAGAGGAAAGTAAGTGGGGTTCAGATCACTTTGAACCCTTGGTTGTAGTCTTGGATGAGTCTTTCTCCTTCTCTGGGCCACAGCTCCCAAGACTGTTCATCAGAGGGGTTAAGTTGATGAATTGTAAGATCTTCTGAGGCTTTGAAGTCTGTTATGTTTCCAGTGTGGTCATGGGACCCTCTAGTAGTCATCAGAAGGGAGGAAGCAGATGTGAGTGTACAAGTGTGCTGAGTCAGGACTTACTGTGGGTTTGAACAGCAGAACCCAATTCACACTGACTTCAACAAAAAAGATAGGCAGGGAGAAATGTATTTGCACTGGAAGGTCTAGGGCACAGAGGACATCAGGCACAGCTGGATCCAGGCACTGCAAGGATATATTGTCTCATTCCCTTTGTATGGCTTCATTTTCTAGTGAACTCTGTCAGAGAACTGTATCTTAACCGTATCTCTAAGGAAGAAACAAACCCAGGCAATCTGTGGAGACCCACAGCCCCTTTTCTGATAGTGACATTTTTCTCCATGGTAACATGGTCCCCATGATTCTGTAAAAGTGCCCTTGAAACAGGAGGATACTTGGAGGTGTTTTCTTCTTGAATCTAGTGATGCTGTCTTGTTCTCACAGGTATGTATGCATGCATGTTGAATGTTCATGTCTTCATATGTGCAAGTACGAATATGCTTCTTCAAGAGTTCCAGACACACAGTAGGGATCAAAGGACAGAGGACCTCAGAAAGAAAGAAGACACGGTTTCTCTCCTCTTTGGTAGATTTAGTTTAGTGTGTACTAGACTAGGGAGTCCCCCGAATGCTTTAGCAGATGGGGAACGTTGATCATGTGGTGAAGTTCTGTCTTCATGTGAATTAGAGCCAGCAACCTCTAAAGCAGTGAGTCGCCATGAGAACATGGCTCCTTAGAAAGTAGGAACTTGTGTGCCAGCCCCAGACTCACCAACAGGGATCAAGCATGAAGATCATTTCACCTCAAAGCTCAGCCGTGAGAGGAGGCTGATATCAGTGCAAGAAGCTGGCTTTGTCCTGGGTGTGGTCCATGATGACAAATAGCACCAGACACTGTGACTCCAGGAGGCCATGGCCAGCTGGAGGTGGGGTCTTGGGAGGCAGGGAGGGTGAGGAAAGGAAAGAAGCAGGAAGCCTGAGGGAACTACAGCTCCTTGTTCCATAGCTCAGAACCATAGCTCTCCCTGAGCCAGAATCGGGGGGAAAAAAATCTGGAAAGAAGAGTCATACAAATGTGTAACGATGGTTTAGTAGAGACTAAGGAAGTTTAGAATCATGGCTCACAGTCACATCAAGTCACACAGGATCTTAGCAGCCATCTGGTCAAGTTCCTGAGCATTTCTGGTGATGGGACCCTTACCATCTTCCCAGGGAGTGGATGGCTTTAGAGGATGCTCCAGACAGGCTTGGAGAATTCTATAGCCAGTTCAAGGTCTGGGGGATCCAAGTGAGAGGAAAGCCACAGAACAAGGATGGTAACAAGTTGCTGAGGGCAGAGAACAAGAGGAAAAAGTCGAATGATGATAATTTTCTGTGAAAAGAAGCCAACCAGAAGATGAGTCGGGAGAAAGGGAGGGACCACCAGGTGGACAGTCACAGAATTTGTGAGGTGATGTCGAGAGCCAGTGACAGCTAGGGAGGAGAGTTCTGGGAAGATGGAGTGGTCTGTGCAGAGTCCCAAGGTAGCAAAGAGGCTTGAATCTTTCTAGAACAGAAGGAAGACAGGAGGGGCCATGGAGGGAGAGGGAGATGGTTTGGAGTGGCAGTGAGCAGATGACACAGGGACCATGATGAGAACTTCGGTTTTATACTGAATGAGACCCCTCTGGCTGCTGTATTGAGAGTAGAGGGACTGGGGGCACGTGTACAGAGGGAGACCACATATAAGAAGGTATTTGCAGGCAGATATTGTTGTCTCTCAGGGGGGACTCTGCCAATCAAATGAGTAGGCAGACTTCAGAGGGTGGTATTGAGCAATGCGTCATTGCAAACATCTGCCCTGAGGCTGGCTCCACTGGGAGGGATGTGGTGGAGAGCACTCAGAAATCAGAGAAGAGTTGGAAAAGCTGACCTCACTAGTCCCTGACCCTGACTCCATGGGGCATAATTCTAGCACATCTCTGTCCATGTCTTACTGGGTGACCTCAAGCTGGTTGCTCTCCTCTCGAACTGAGTTTCCAAATGATGACAAAATTCGGCTGGATGATCACTATGGGTCTTCCTATCACATTCTCCAGCTCATCCATTCTCAGTCTTTATCTCAAACCCCACCTACAGTGGCCACCACCTTGGCAGCTGGGGTTTCCGTGAGAACCTACTTTTAGTCTTGGCACAGAGTCCTCTCCATATCCACCCATTTCAATTCAAGCATCCTGGGTGACCTTTGCATTGGAAGTCTCTCTCTGTTCACTCTAGACACAGACTATTTTCTCTGGAGTCTCCTTGGATGGCCCTGGACCCAGGGCCTGTTGCCAGGGGCAGCCTCCCACCCATCACCACAATATAAGGGCCATCAACACCCAGCAGAATTCCAGGAGACTGTGCAGTGGTGCAAGGATTTTGTAAGTATTTTCCTCCAAACCTGTGAATGCTGGGCTTCCCCTTTAGTGCCACCCCACATGGAGATCTTCAGAAGGCTCTGGGTCCAAGAGGCAGAGGGATAGGGCCACATGAATTAGGTAATATTGTCAGTATAGCAAATTAAGAAATCAGTTATATTAGGAGAAGTCTCAAACTGGTGAGCAATGTGGGGTCATGATGTGGTGCCCATTTATTTGTTCATACTTTTATTCTGCAAACCTTTATTTTGTTGTACTGGATTAGGTGCAGGAATTTTTTTACTTTCAGTTGGGAATTCACAAAGTTACCGTCCCTATCTAAGGAGTTCACAGCCTGGTGAGAAAGGAGGCAAGTCATCACTAACTGTACCAAGGATTCTGATCAGAGAATGAAGGCAACAAGATGGTAGAGTGGGGCCCCCTGACCTAGACTCTGGGAAGGGGCTTAGAGTGGGCTTTATAGAGGATATGATGTCTTACTGAAGCTGGAGACTCAGCAAGAAGTGACTCATGTAAAAATGCAAAGAAGAGGGAAGTGTTCCAGGCAGAGAAGCCAGAAAATGCAAATGACCTCTGTGTCAAGAGCACTGACCTGGAGTCAAGCGTGACTTTCCAAATACTGTCTCCTCTACTCAGTGGCTATGTATCTTTGTGCAAGTTGCTCTAGCTTCGGGACCTGGGCTGCCCATCTGTAAGAGAGGAGGTAACCACGTCCATTTTCAAGGACTGTTGAGTGTCAGGGTGACAGGTGCTCATCAAAGATCCCGTTTCCCTGTGGGCAATTCTCACTCCTGTGCCTCCCATGACTGTCCAGGTGTCAGGACAAGATGTTTCAGCTTTGGAGACTTGTTCTTTTGTGCGGCCTGCTCACTGGGACTTCAGCATCTCTTCTTGACAACAATGTTGTGAGAGAGCTGCAATCTGCTCTTAAAAAAGAACTCGAGACGGATGACAGTGCATCCGAAGGTGAGTCAGCAAGCGGGATGATCGGTGGCCCCTATTTCTCTACTTTTGAAAAAAATTCACTCAATTTTTCATCTTTTATTTGTCATTTCCATTATTTAAATTAAATCTTTTATTTATATTTGAAGCATATTCTTCTTTTGGGTCATTCAGTCTTCTTGGTAGTTTGTATTATCTAATTGGAAATTAATCCCTACCAGACCTAGGTAGGCTTAAAACTACCCATCTTTCCAGTCAGTCATATCGCTTTTTAATTCTGATTTCTTAAGAGAACTTGGCCTTCTCATTTCCTGGAAACATTACCAGCACACTGACAAACATTCTTTATGGGAGAAACTGACTTCTGAAAATGACTGCCTTTAAACCTTTCCAGAACTTAGGCAACCTTCAAAAATATACTTTGCAGTTTCATTCCTGATAAAACTGAGCTTGGAAACAGAGGGTCTGAATCAAGGTCACCTAGTAAGTTACAGGACCAGCTGTAGCTTCCATCTCTGTTTGCATCATTATAATTAGGTGACACTGTCCATTGCAGAGCCAAGTAGCACTACTATGATTACATATCTTTTCCTGTAGCCTTTTGTTTTTCCTTGAGTTAGTTATTGCCTTGTTTCTCATTTGACTTACTTCTGAAACATATATTCTTAATTCTTTCCAAATGTGCCATTTGACATCTACCATCACCCTGTCAAATCCCTTTTTCTCTGAATGGCCCCCACTAGGACACTCTGTCCTTCTTCTCCAGCGTGAGTCATTTCTTTATAGGACTGCTACAAGACTGTTCCAGGGAACCCTATTTGCCACTTTCATGAGTTGGAGACATAATATTTCCTTTTTTCTAGATTTTTCATTTCTTAGTTTATTTCAATTTTATTTCAATTGTTTGAGTATCTTATTAGAGCTTCACTATTAGAAGCTGGTATTCAATCAATATCTATTGCCTACAGAGTCGATTGATTGCTTTGTTGATGAATGATGAGTATACATTAGTATGAAGGCAGCATAGAAGAAACAAGGTCTCCCAGCCGTGGGACTTTAAGCCCATATCTTAACCATTTGATCTTTTATTTCCTCACATAAAACTGCAGATAATGGTAATGCCAACTTTATGGAGTTGTAAAGACTGAATGAAATAACACAGGCAAATGGTCGCATCTGGTGCCTGTGCATAGGAGCTGCGTCATAAGTTGTGAATCACACTAAATGGAGATTGCTTTTGCAGCTGTCCTTAAGAAAGTGAAGGCTGATTTTGAGTTGCTCCAGGATTTCACATGTTTGGAGGTGATCACTGTTAAGGAGGTTCTTACCGAGAAGATCCAGGAAGCTGAGATCTTGTTGGACAAGGACAATATTAAAAATCTTAAACTACCTGTCAGGTGTTTACGGTGAGTTGATGTTGAGTTCACACTGAAGTTCTTTGTTCCAAACGAGAATATATATCTTTGGGGAGGTAAGTTTAAGATCAAAGATAGAAAAGTTAAAAAAAAAAAATTAAAAAACCATGTGCATCCCTGAGAGTGGAACTGGTGTGAGGCCAGCTCTTATAGAGTTTGGAGAGATTAGAGGCAGTGCTGCAGGACCTATCAAGGTGCTTAAAGGTCTAGGCTTGCTTTCTTCTCATGTGATTTCAGGTTCAGGATAAAGGTTCTCTTCACCCTCGTCTCTACCTGTTTGCTGGTACCTATAGTTGTTTTTCCGAGGAATAAAATTTTTCTTCCCTGAATATAGCTGAATATAAAAGTCTAAATGACCACAGGACAGAAGAAGCTAGAATTTATACCATGTACACGGCCCCATACATGAAGTCTGGGAGCCAAGCAGTTCTGGGTTCAAAATCTGGATCTGCTAAAAAAAAAAAGATGAATTAATGCCATTTGCTGCAACAAATGGAAGGATGTAGAGATAAGCATACTAAGTGAATTCAGAGAAAGGCAAATATCACATGATGTCACTTATATGCAGAATCTAACACATGGTGCTATGAACTTACACAAAACAGAAACAGACTGGTGAACATAAAAAAAAAAAAAAAAAAAAACTTATGTCCACCAAAAGGGAAAGCAGTACAGGAGATAAATCAGGAGTTTGACATTAACATATATACACTGCTGAATAGGAAGCAGACAACCAACAAGGACCTACTAGATAACACAGGGCAGTGTGCTCCATATTTTGTAACCACCTGTAAGGGGAAAAATATGAAATGAAAAGTATCTCTATCTCCACCTATATATATCCATCTATATCTACACCCATCTATTGGAGAAGGAAAAGGAAACCCACTCATGTAGTCTTGCCTGGAGAATCAAGAGGAGCCTGGTGGACAGAGGGCCCTGATGGGCTACAGTCCATAGGGTCGCAAAGAGTCAGACACGACGAGAGTGACTAGCACACACGCATATCTATCTAGCCACATATATCTGAGTCACTGTGCTGTACACCTGCAACTAACACAGCACTGTAAAGCGACTATAGTTTAATTTTTTAAGAAACCAAATTCTGACTCTGGCACATGTTCACCCTGGAGTCTTGGGGGAATTACAGTTGTCTCCTGCCATGCCATCCAGTGGAGAGAATCCAGCCTCTGAACTGGGCTGTCATGAAGACCAAAGCAGGCAGTCAGTCAGGCTCTAGTGCTCAGCATGAGACCGGCATAGAGAAGAGCCCAGCAATGGCTGCATGATGAATGACAGGGGTGAATTGTGGTCTTTGCACAGGTTGACAATCAGGAGCATCAGCATCGGGAATATCACATTCCAACAGACTTCTGAAGGCCCAAGCATTGGCCTGAGTATCCCCATCACTGCTAAAGTCACCCTGACCCTGTGAGTATTGCTTAGAATCAGAGGTTTGAGAGATGCAGTGGGGTATGCCAATAGATCTCCAATCTGGCACCAGGTACCTTCCATGCTTCTGACTTGGTCTCCCAATCCGTAAAATGAGACCTTTCCAGGTCTAAGGGCTTCCTTGGTGGCTCCGTATGGTAAAGAATCTGCCTACAACATGGAAGACCTGAATTTAATCCCTGGGTTGGTAGGATCCCCTTGAGAAGGAAACAGCTACCTACTCCAGCATTCTTGGGCTTCCCTGGTGGCTCACAGGGTGGATCCCTTGGAAAAGGAAGTGGCTACCAAGTCCAATATTCTTTCCTGGAGAATTCCGTGGACAGAGGATACGTCCATGGGCTTGCAGAAAGTCAAACACACCGGAAATCTTAACAGTTAAAATGTTCTAAGAAACACTGGCCATAACCAATCTTTTTCTTAAAAAATCCTCCATGAAATATATGTCCGAAATCATCGTGCTTATCTAATTATAAAACTTGAAAGCTGAGAAGATCGAACATTTACACCCGTTGATCAAGTTGCCTGCAGCATCACTTTCTCCCTCGAGATTCTCTTTAAATGACAGTGACCAGTATGGGCCACATAGTATTGTCAGTATGTCATGAGGAGCATATGCAATTATATGGAAACAATCATTTTTAAGTGCTTTAATTACTTTAAAGATACAAAGAGATAAAATGAAGATGTGTAGAAGAGTCTTTGTCAATTAAATGCACTACGATTTCATCATTCTGAAAATAGAGATAGTAATTTTCTGTCATGGTGGTGTGATCAGGATTAAATGAATTAATCCAGTTAAAATATTTTTGTTTGAAATACCTAACGCAGAATTGGCGCTAAAGAAATGTTGACTACTATGTTTATTTTAATCATCAGTGTCATACTGCTTAGAAATTTCACATGACAGAAACCCTTGTGGCCAGGAGAAGAAAAACCTCATAAAAGAAGGTAGATTCTGTAAAGAATACAGACAATCTTGACATTGTCCATAGACACCCCATATAATGTCTACAGAGATTGGGGACTCAAGTGAGCAACAAGAAAGGATTTCTCCACCTGTTAACTGTGAATCTTATTCCCTACAGGCCTCTGTTGGGTGCGGTTGTTGACCTGACCCTCCACTTTGTCCTACATACAAGTATCAGCATTGAAATTGGTGGAAATGGTACCTTAAGGGTGGTCCTAGGAGAATGCACCTACAGACGATCCACGATACCACTCCCCTTCGTGAACAGGTCAGGCCCAGATATCTCAGCAGAGCGGACTCCCGGAGGAGTTGCAATCCCTAATTTCAGCCCCATTCCTATATGTGGGAGGGAGCAGAATATGGTGAAAAAGAGGTGAAACTCTGGAGACAAGCTAGCTTTGCCACTGACTTATGGTTTTATCATCATTTTAGCTCTAGGATCTCCAGTGTTCATTTTTAAATTGGGATGGTAGTGACCCCTAATTCATAAGCTACTGTGTTGACCAAATGAGAAGATGCAATGGTTTAGCATGCAACCTGGCACTATGCTCTCAGTAATAATAATATCCATGTTGACTTTCTGTCTCTCGGCTCTTCCCCTAACTGAGACAGGAGTGTTGACCTCTCCAGCCATAACTGTGAATTTGCATATTTCACCTTTTAACTTCATCTGTTTTTGCCTCATGTTTTTTGAAGCTCTCTTGTTAGATGCCTGCACATTTAAATTGCTGTGTCTATTTGAAGAACTGACCTCCTCATATTATATACTGTCCCTCAATAATAATAATAAGGATAATAATTCACTGTGTTTACCTTCTTGCCTCTAGTTAGGAGAGGCAAGAGGAGTAGGAAATGCCTACCATGGGCTCTAATTTCAGATTGTCCCCAAATCATCTTCCACACACTGGGAAATTCGCAAAATAAGATCTTGAAAACTGAATACTCTCCTTAAATTACTGATTTTTGGTAACACACCAAATCTGTATCTTATATTGTTTGCTTAAAAGAGCATGTTTAACCCAGGGAAGAAGGTGGAGGGAGAAAGGCTGACCCTGGTCATGGTTGGGAGAGGAGAAATAGACTGGATGCTGACATCTAGGGCAGGTTGGCCTTGGCAAGGAACCAGGCTGAGCCACGAGCAGCGGTCAGTCCATACTGCCTCAACAAGGGATCTGATCACATGTTACCTAAAGACCCTCAGAACAGAAAATAAGCCCTGAAGCCTACCATCACTTGGAAAAACTGAGATGTAAGTCCAAATGCCTGAGCCCTGCTGGACAATGCCTAGCCAATAGCGCCAGAGAAATCATCCTGCCTTCTGGGTCTCAGTGGCTATATCTATAACATGGCATTCCATTCTGCTGCTCCAAACCCTCTGGGGGCTTTTCTCTCCACTTTGGGTAAAATCCCAAGCCCTCCTTAGGGCCGTCTAGACCACCTGATCTGGATCCACCCTCATATCACTGTGGTTCCCCCCTTGCCACTCTGCCCTAGACACACTAGCTTTTGCTCTGAGCCTCAAACAAACTCCTTCCACCTCG